>DWRA01004324.1:0-10983 GCA_018250295.1 Spathilepia clonius
TTCTAATTCACAACAATTAAAATTTAAATCTTTGTTTAACAAAAACCGAATTGAAAAGATTAGAAAACTGTCTATATTTTAATACCTCTAAATTGTAAATTTAGCTTTCTTATTCTATTAAATATTTTTTTATTTATCTCTCATACTACATCCTCAACCTTTATGAATAAATATTAATATGACAAATTATGTGTACCATAATTTGTGTGCGAAATATTTTATTCTTTTATTGCATCCTGAACCTTTATGAATAAATATTAATAGGACAAATTATGTTTAACACAATTTATGTGCGAAACGTTACTAGTTTTTACATGAGGTCTTACCTCAGCCATTGCCCTCCGGAACTCTCCGCCGGGAGCCATGCCCAACTCCCTAGTGATATGCGCTGACATGTTCAATAATAAAATGTACATAAGGCCATTGAACACACCGTTTTGAGCCATTGTTGCCCTATAATAAACAATGTCATTATCGAATAAATTGAAGATTTAGCTCCAAGATAAGTTTGATTAATTCCTTCAGATTTGCTATATACGAATAATAATTTCGATTAATTTAACATATTCAGGAAACACGTCATGTCTCGGACATGAATAAAAATAAATGCTCTAACTGAAAACCAGTCACTGCAGTTTTTCTACCTTAAGGCTGAAAGTAATTGGGGTTGTTTACATATGCCATATTAGCTAGACGGGATTTTCTTTTATTACATTTAATTGAAGTGCATATATAAAAATCTTGTCTGGTTGTAACACTATTATTAGATCATTATGTACTTAGTTGGTAAGCCAAATAAAAGAAATGTATAAAAATAATAATAAGAATCAATAATTGAATTCATAAAATAAAATAATTAAGGTATTATTACCTGATTTTCTTAATATTAATATTCTTAGCTTCTCTTAAAATAACCTCTTCGTCTAGTAACAAAATATTGGTCCTCTGTTCACATAACTCCACCATCACAATGTGGGGACAGACTTCCCGTATTACCTAAAACATAAACATCATCTTATTAGCCAGTTTTGTGCCCAATTCCATAAATACATATAATTAATAAAATCCAATTATTGAAGTAAAACAACATATAAAACCATTTAATTTATGTGTATGTTGCTTATACGAATACAGGAAATGTACGTAGGAGAAAATATACCTAAATAGCATTAACATAATGTGATGACGTAAAATAACAGCATTTTTATTGTTAACTAGATGCGTGCCGCGATTTCCGCCGCGTTTATATAAATGTAATGTGACTTTTGTAAATTTTGTACCTTGAAGTAATTTAACAGAATAAGAAGAATGAGAGAATATTGTAATTTATTTCACGAAACCCTAACACTGATATAAAAGTAGCCTAAGTTACCCCTTAATGTCAGCTATCTGCCAGAGAAAGTTCTGTGGAAATCGGTTAAGCCATTCTGGAGTTTGATCACAACAAAGACAAACGGAACGAAATTTAACATAACACTAAAATACTATTTATTAGTTTGTTGCAATAATACATAACAGCTTAAACATGTAATCAAGCTCCATAGTATGTTTTTTTTAAGAAAAATATCAGCTCCTGTGGACTGATTCATGAATGACAGATGAAATCACAATTACATTAGCAATACCTATCTCGACATGTTTCTCTATTTGCCGATAGACTACGCCCAATATTAATATACGATCTAGCCAATACAGTACCAACTAAAGATCGAAATTTGTCAATTTCTGCCCACTGGACATATTGATCTTTGGTTGGCAAAAATTGTATAGATTCATTATTAATAACAAACATAAGTTATTCAAATTAATATTGAAAATTATTGATCACCTTTGACACATCTTCTTGTGATTCCAAACTGAAGTGTGCAGTGCCAACCAAATACACTTTCCCACCATTTGGTGCATCGAGGATTGTTACCGTATTAGGCAAAGAATTATCAGCCTGCTGTTCGCCTTGCTCTGCCACATCTGATTGAGAAACGAACATTTGAGTTATGCTCTAAATTAATAGCAACATAAAAATAACAACAATAGCATGACAATTTCACTAAAGTGTCAAATAACAGCTGTATTTGGCAATAACAAATATTAATAAGAAATTTGGAATAACTGGTAAAGGCAAGTAAATATTGCATTTTCCCACTTATTGTCCCACTGCTGGGCACGGATCTCCGATCTTCTCTCGCAGTAAGAGCGATTTAGGATGTAGTCTACTGCATTGGTCAAGTGAGAACTGGTAGACTTCACAACTCCTTTGAGAACTATTTTTTTTTAACTCTCAAGTGTGTAGGTTATATCACGATGTTTTCCTTTACCATTAAAGCCAGTGATAATACATTTCTAAATTATATTTAGATATATATAATTATATAATTTAGAAAAATCAGAGGTGCATGCGTGCCAGTAATTCGAAGATAGGATGTAGGACCTCAAGATTGAGAGGCTGAGTGTCAAGCACTAGGTTATCACTGCGTTTAAATTTCAGTTACTATGATTTATTAACACCTATACCGTAGTACTTCCTAATGCTATTATAATTGCATTACAATTACAATAAATAGTGAAATAATGTATTACGATTTTGTCACTTAACATAATATTACATTATCATGTTATTTAAATACAATCTCTCCTCTTCCAAATTATCATAAGATTACTAATCATTATTATTTCATAATAACACACACATTATTTATTTTTTATATAGTTGTACATAACTGAAACATAATATATTTGAAAAAAATAGTGGGACTGTGGTGCTGCTGTCGTCATAAAACTGTTTATAAATTCATTGAAATTCTCTTTTAACTATTTCTTGTTCATAAACATGGACATCTGTAAGAATTACATCTCCTACAATAGAAATATTGCACTAAATATCCATTTTAATTTTGTTGTTTTGCTCAAAGACAATAAATCATTTAAGAAATTCAGACTACTACAGAAGAATATTGCAATAGATTACAACATAAATATCAAATAATATTGATTACCTTGAACATTACTTTCTGGGTTATTTTCTACAGCTGAATTTTGATTACTTGATCTATCCTTCGTATTTTGTTGTGTAGAATTTATAAAAGTAGGTTTATCTAAAAACGAGATGTACACAAGTATTAATTATTGAACCGAATATATTCATGGTTAATTAATAACCAATTAACTTTGAAACTAACTTCTATTTTTTGCCATTATTCACTTTGATCGAAAGTTAAATTCTAAACCATATGTACACTGGGCACAGCCACAAAACTCCAACTCTCTTACACAACTAAACTGAAGCCTTAGATATTCAGGGCTGTGTGGGTGGTATAATGTTCTTACTGGTTTCAGGTAAGCAAGCATTAATTTATGCTCCGTTATGACTTTCATACAAAATACATACCATATTTTAATATGCATTACATTCCATCTCATTAACAAGTTATGAATAAAATCTTTTTTCGGAATATAATGTTTACTATACATAACAATTAATCTGACTTACTGTCAATTAGACTAAATTAATTTAGAAATCGTACCAATGGTATATAACTACAATAACGTAATCTCTTAAGCAGTTACAACATACGTGCTTAAGTAATGAGTATAAAAATGAACAATCATATTAATTTAATAATATTAAGCTACCAGACATAATAATGTCCATGTGTTGGAAAGACTGTAGTTAGGTTGTTGCTTTACATTTATAAAATTATTTTGACCACGGAAAGACATATAGATAATTTTGAATATCAACACCTCAATGGATGAAATGGATAATAAAATTGTACACATTTCTTCTTTTATTTTTATATAAGTAGCAAAGAGTATGCACTCCACCTGATGGTAAGTAGTAACTGCCGACATAGACATCTATATTTAACATCAAATAATATTAGTCTGTTCTGAGGCCGGTCATATATACATGCGATGCTACCCTCAGGACTAAGCTGGAATGCTTCAGATCTGTGTACCTCGTTTACCACACTCTACAAACCAGAATACAGCGGCACCCAACACTGCTGTTATAAGGTAGGAGAAGGAGTTGAAAGAGAAAGTATTCTACCAACTTAATATATGTATTATCAAATAAAATAAATCTAAGATTACTGTTTCCTAATTTTCATAATATTTTACTCGTATTCGATTATAAATTAGGCTGTTAGGCTTGATTTGCAAGAAAATAACAACATAGTAGTTTGTGTAAAATATTATGCTGTGATATATACATTATTAGCAATTCAAATTGTACAAATTGGGGTATCTATTTATACGAACAAAAAATTTTTGATTGCAATAAATGGAGATTCCAAGTACAGTAATACCCCGTTTTACGCGTCCCCGTTTTGCGCGGTTTAACTATAACGCGAATTTCAAATTTCGCATTAAAATGCCTCGTGTTATGCAAATTACTTGAGAACTTTTATCTATTGTTACTTAAGAAATTACTTCTCTTTTTTCAGCAAAATATATTATACTGCACATAGTTTTCTGAGAATTAAAGGGATCAATTTAAATTGTTCACATTTTTGTATTAAGTATCTTTAATTGTAAACCCCGATATACGCGAATTTCACTTAATGCGATTTTGTTCAGAACGTATCCCTCGTGTAAAACGAGGTATTACTGTATCTGTTTTCATAATATTAAATATAAAGAATTGCATTCTTAGCTTTATCCAACTACCATAGCTGTATATATGAGCAAATTGGAACTTATAGAACAAATTTAGGCAGGACTTTCAAGGAACAATAACTCCAACAGCTTACCACTTGTGCCTGCCACTGCATCTTCAGCTACATTGGTGTGAGCATCGCCCCCTCCGTCCTCCGCCTTTAGGAACATCTGACACTCGTTTACAATATCACACCTCACTCCACTCGGAGCTGGCTTCAGGTACAACTGCTCCTGGTCTATATCTCCTCTTTGTATTAGCGTATCTTGTTTTAGAAGTGATTCTGAGGCGTCCATTTCTAGTGCTAAATCTGAAAGTAGAACATATGTTGGTGTAAACTTTACTTTTTATATTTTTGGTTTGTTTGCAACAGATTTGCTTATATTCTATCAGAATTTTTGCGGGCACGGCTATTTTAACATTGAAAACTAAAGTGAAAGGTAACAAGTAACTTTATATGTGGAAAAGCTTCAGTAAACTCGTCAACTGTGAATAGAAATAAGTACACGTATTATGAAATTACTGTAAGTGTGAAATAATTACGGGTACGCTCACCGCTTTGCGCCAATATAAAAGGATTTCGATGTGATTGCTTTAAACTCGATTTAACACGTATTTTATGATTCCTCAAGAATTTTCAATGACAAATAACTCGATTGACAATTTTATTTTATTTTCAATTCCAATTTACGTCAAGATTCGGGACGTCAACACAATTTATATTTTTTTAATTTGTTGCAATTAAATGTAAGTGCACAGATAAACGCTTTCAGCCATGAATTGCATACTATAATGCCTGTAGCCTATTCACAACAATCGTGTTGGATAGATTTGACAGATTCTTCGATTTTTTGATCTCCTAAAATAGGTGCCCCTAACCACCAGGAGATCGATTGCAGTTAAATGAGATTGACTATCAATTGATGTCATGTTGTTGTGATGTGTTGTATGAAGGAGTATTCGCCTCTTTGAGAACTATCCAAGCAAAGAGAGAACCCTCAAAGTCGTCTTAAAAAATGAGATGGATCATTACATGAAGTGACTTTTACTTATAATCGCTATGTATTCTATTGATGTATTGAGTTCCTTCCAAACTCGTATACTACTCTGAAAGCGATGTACAGTAATTAATGGCAAGATGAATCAGAGTTAAGTGGAATATATTAAAATACATAAACGATTTCGTGGAATTCATATATTTTTTGGGCTTTTATTATGGCAATAATAGCCATAAAGTCAGACCATCAAGATGTCAAACTGACATAACTGTCATTCTGTGGCCATTCCAGCTTATTATATAATTATTTTTTGATCACGCTGTCTATTTTGTGATCTCCAGCTTATTTTATCTATACAAAATGAGCGCTTGGAGGACCGTTGGTCTTAAGTAAGTATGATTCCTCAAAACGTAGTCTTTTTGTATAAATCTCTCTCTAATATGTACGGATGGTTGCAGTTACATAAACTACTCCAACATCGCCGCCAAGGTTCTAAGGCGGGCCCTGAAGCCGGAGTTCCGTGCTGAAGCCCTTAAACGTGATGATTCCCACGTCCGTATCACTCCCTGGGCTAATGGCAGGCCAGCTCGTAAGTTAATATACATAACCAATAAATTATTTAAACATAATTAAAAATCGTTAAAGGACGGTAGTTAAGGTTACTTTTTTAAGAAATCTGGTAATTTTGTAATTTGAGTATAATGAGTCTTTTGCAAATCATAAGAAACTGTAGTCTGAATATTTGACTCTTGTTTTATGTTTTAATAGATGTTACAAGTTATATATATATTACAAAAATAAAATTGTAAACACCTCTACAACAGCATACATAAGTTACTTTAGAAAGATATATGTCATAAATTATTATAATTCATATTTATTATTAAATTTGCCAGTGGAAAATTTGTTCCAATGATTATGAAATTATCTTGAGGTAGCAGCAATCTATGAGAAATTGGCTTTTATGACTTTTTATTCTTGTCTTGATTACTATTGGCTGGATATCTTCCGCAACAATGACTACTTAATCTGAAGTGTGTTTTATACAAGATATCTTGAACATAAACAAATCTTCAGGTTGGACCATTTAGTTTTAGGATATCTTAGATATTTGCCGACATACACTTAAGTGACATGACCATCTTAATTCTCAGAAGTGGAAACACATCTGAGATCAGCTTCAAGTAGAACTCCTGTTCTATCAAGTCGTTTCTAGGTCCATTGGCAGCAGTGACCACTTACCATCAGGTGGACTACACACTCTGTTTATACTTTAATATGTATTGCAAAAAAAATCCTAGATAGATGTTAGGATATTCTTTTACCTCATTTTATAAGACATAAAAAGCACTGTTCAATACTAAAGGTCTTTGATGATTTTCCAGATGAAAAGGAATAAACCATGAGTAAGTGAGGCAATGATAAGAGACTTATGCCATAAGAACTGTGTTGTCTGCATGTAGTTGAAACTAACAATGCATTTTTTTCTAGAGAATTAGGCCGCTTATAATTATGGTCAAAATTTTGATTGTAATAAGATATCCCGGAATTTGGTGATGCACTACCATGCGTTTAGATGATGCTGATGAAACAACATCTAAACCATTTAATGCCTGTCTTGTGTGTGTGAGAAATTGTGTTATTAGTTAGTTGAAATTGACTAACTCCAGATTGAAACTAATATTTTGTTTAAGATTGAAGACTTCATTGTTCAGATACAAAACTGTGGGATCATACAAATATGTACACTTGAAACAACTTTTCAATCCATTAAAATAATTAAGCAGGGAGCCATTAATTTTATAGAAAGAAATAATTATACATAACATAGGGATTTTTGATTGAAATTCATTTGCAAGCTTGCCTGGGATACCATCCACACTATAAAAAGGGAATTTATGTAATTTTTCATCAGAGTATTAAATAATTTATCACTATATTGCTGTGCGGATGAAATGCTTTATATATTAGGAGTTCCAGAGACAAACTTTACTAAGGTAGACACCAAAAAACCAGTTTATGCCCTGGATTTTCATAGATTTTGTGTCTATGGCGCGCAAAACAGAAATCTTATGAAACCTTACAGAAATCAATCAGTTGATAAAAAGATATATAAAAAATATACTGACTGCATTTGATAAAATTTATGCATAATATCATTATTTAATGTCCAGTATTATTAATATTTCTTTGTAAATTTCAGATTTACAACAGAAAGCAGCCAAGTAGAAGGAGCAGGCAGTAATGTTGGTGTTAAGCTTGAATCAGTGATCAATTTATTTAATTATGCAATAGGTATACTATAATAAATAAATCATTTAAAAAAGTTATATTTATTTCAACACAATTTTCACTATTAACTATCGCCTGTTATTCATATTCAATCTATCCAAAATTTGACTACCGAAGATTCAAATTTGATAATTTAATTTAATATTTGGTACTTAATTTAGTTCAGCAATTTCATATAAGATGTGTCAAATGTCAATCTTTGGTTTAATTCCCCGTTCAACTGATTAAGTCAACTGTTGAATTATTGAAACTTTTAGTCCTAGTTGTTCAACTGCATGTAAATAAATTGCTGGGATAAAAAATCCGACAGTTAACATAATAATTACCCTACTAGGAATGAACCAATCTATGGTAGATAAAACAATGGATAGATTATTTATTGATTGGTATATAATTTTATTTTAATATTTTTTTATACCTTTGTACTCTTACACGAATATCAGCTGTCTTGACTTCTTCTAAACAGTCCTTACCTAGGGGTGCATTTGGGTCTATATCTTTTATGGTAAACTTTTCAAAAGAACTACCCTTTTTAAGCTTCTCAATGCCATTCCACGCTATCATAACACCATTATCTGTACAAACAGGTGGCGGTGGTCTGTATACTTTGAAGTTTCTCTTATTTCCAATTGCTTCTATAAATTTGAAAATAAAATTATTACAAGCCACACCACCAGACACGACAATGCTTCTAGTATCCTTAAATATATTGTTCTGATCACAGAAAAGGAGAGCTCTCTCTGTCCTTTGTGCGATATGTTCAGCTGCACTTATCTGTAACGATGCACATAAGTCATACACTTCCGGAATAATCTCATCTCCCATTGTACCATGTTCCTTCTCTTTCCTATGTATATGTTGTAGGAATGCATCCTGGATTCCACTGAAACTAAAGTTGCAATCTCTATATTTGGCTAGAGGTAACGGTAGTTGAAATAGGAATGGGTTAGTTGCCCGTTTTGCAGCTAATTCTATAGCATGACCTCCACACAGCTTAGAGAATTCTGGAATATTTCTCAGTTTCATCCTCCTGGCCGCTTTGTCTAAGAAGTCACCTGGTGCTATATCCAAAGTATCTCCAAGTAAGGCAAAATCATCGACGTCTTTAACAACTGCTAATAAACAGTGGCCACCGGATATCAAGAGAGTTATATACGGAAATGGAATGTTGTAATACATTCTGGCCACTAAAGCGTGGGCTTCCATGTGATGTATTGGTATCAAAAGCTTGCCAAATCTCTTTTCTAGGAACTTGGCATACTTGACACCAATTAGTAAACTTTTCAATAGACCAGGCTTGACTGTGACCGCTATAGCATCTACTTCGTTAAAAGTTTTGGATGATTTCTCTAAAGCTTCACTTACAGCATTTTCAATGTTATTCCGATGTAGCTCGGCAGCAACTACTGGATTGATACCTCCGTACCGGAGATGTGTTAAGCTTTGTGAGTATAATGACTCTCCCAAGAGCGACCCAGAGGCATCCACCACAGCGCAACCTGTGTCATCGCATGAGGTCTCAATACCTAGAACAGTCACGTTTTTAGAGTAGTAAGATTCTGAAAAGTACGGCAAAAGACGCCTTAGTCTATGTTTGAATATTCCACGCTTGTGGAGATATCTACATGACAGTGCCATTGTACAATTTATTATTTTATTCCTAATGTATTGACGGCCTTAGAGTATAGTTTATCTACATTTTATAAAATAAAACATATACAGTAACTCTGCAGATAAATATAAAATTTAATTAGATAATCTTAGCGATAACTATTTGCTTCGCTGTGTAAACACCTAAATATTTTAAAACAAAATTTTCTTTTTTCTCTACATAACCTTAAATACATTCCTGACACTGACAGTACAAGCAACAAACAACTGACACAATTTGTGATTGCGTTACGAAGTCTGTAGTTTTCAGTGGAGTAGAATACAAATTCAGCAACATTTTGTAAAAAAATTAAGAAAGAAAATCTCTAATCCCTACTTTAAGGTTAAACTGCATAATATTATTGAAACAAAAATTTTTTGAAGAATGTATATATTATTTGATTAAGAATGTATCTTCCTTGACAAACTCCTACCGTATCTTACAATCCATAACACAGCAGCTCTTAAGAATAGAGTCTAACAAAAGTAGCCATGACATATAAAGAGGAAGATATAGTAAAACTCTAAATTATTTTTGGCAAGAAAATTCAGAAACCCATTTAAATATTTTTTAAAGGTAAATATTTAACTGAATTGGCAGCATTGTGAAAAGTCATAACATTTATTTTGAACATTCAGTCATCTGTCAAGATTCAATTTTCGATTGTCAACAAAGTATTGTATTGAAAATAATTGTTCTTCCAAAACATTTTAATTATAAAAAATATTTACATAGTATCTTAAAAACAAGCTTAGAAAATACATTATTAGTCTTATTAGATTATTGAAGCTATATACGTAATCAATTGTGTAGATAAATGTTTTCCAACGTTAAAAATGAAGATATTGTTTATTTTTCTTACTAATGCTATCACTGTATTGAGGGCAGACATTTCATACAAAGATAATAAATGGTTGCCAAGTCTGACGGAATTGTAAGTAATCCTTTTAATTGATTAGTTATATTTATTTATTGATAATTAAATTGTGTTAAGATTTAAAGTTTTGTATCTTCGGTGACAATGAAGGGAACATCATATTGAATACTGATGCTGGCTACATCATGCCTGAACTAAACAAAATTTGCTTGTTGTGTTTAGGCTTTGTGGTTCCATCTCTCATAAGCAACTGTACTGTTTGTAAAATTGAAATACAAAAAATTACTATGTTAGTAATTTCTGCACAACTTGCTGACAATTACTGGATGACTTTATGGTATCAATTTTTGGTGTCAGCGTTGTATAAATAATTCATTTGTCCAGAATAAAATTATTATCTCTAATGAAACACGCGAATGTTGCTACTAGACTTCTTTATTTGAAAAATAATTATTGACAAATTATGTTTCCTTTTTTTGTTTACCTAAGATTGTATTGTACCATAAAC
>DWRA01004325.1:0-10981 GCA_018250295.1 Spathilepia clonius
GTGCGTGCCTGGGTTTGAACCTCGGACCCCTCAACTGAGAGGCCGTGATTCAACCACTATGCTATCACTGCTATTTGAGTGAGTTTAACTGATAAACTTTATATGAGTAACCAAACTGAGTCGGATACTTGGGACCTCTCCTAAGACTTGTTTGTTAGAGGAAGGTAACTAGGTAGTTAGAAAAACAACTAGCGGCTCATCTAACTACTGACTGTCCTAAGTTGGTTAACTTTGTCGATGACGATGATGACGATGAGTCTGATGATGATGACTGCGATCGTATACAGCAGTGTAGTTATAACGTACATTGATAAAAAATAAGGAAGGTAGAACCCTTTGCTTCGGCGGCGAACTCCGGCGGTACCATCGCCACACCTATTTCTGCCTAATAACAGCGGTGTTAAGAGATGCTCTTTTCTAGTCGCAAAGTGTGATAAGGGAACAAACTTCTCCGGGGCTTTCCAGTTTAGTCTTCAGGTAGCAACACATCTGTAGTGGACTTCAGGTAGGATTATAGTCTTATCTAGAGTGAATTACAAATGTCCATGGGCGGCAGTCACCACTTACCATCATACTCGTTTACTACTTGCATCTAAAAAAAACGCAATCCACTTGATTGTTAGTACCAGCGTGTTTGTTTCTCACTTCTATGCTATAATAAAGGGTTAGATGAACTCTCTGTCTTTACATAAGACCAGTAAGTAGGTACACAAAAATATCAGTAATAGTAAGTGGTTGTATCAAACTATTTTCCCGATGAGTCGCTAGAATTATTGTTACCCAAACG
The DNA here is from genome assembly GCA_018250295.1 of Spathilepia clonius. Lineage (NCBI taxonomy): Eukaryota > Metazoa > Arthropoda > Insecta > Lepidoptera > Hesperiidae > Spathilepia > Spathilepia clonius. The sequence continues at coordinate 788 of DWRA01004325.1, forward strand.
ACTTTATCGCGCTATCTCGCTTTATCTGGTGGTCTTAAATCAACTTTATGCGTAATAAAATGATGTCACTAGGTTTCTGTGCCGCACTTATTTGATTTGATGGTACTCTAATATTAAGTGTATTGCGTTACAGTAATTTCTTGTTTCGTGTAAAAATAATGCTCTTTTTGCCGTCGCGAATTTGTAGTCGCGAAGTCTCCGTGGTTTTGAAACAAGGTCGAAACAGGTAAATTGGATGTTATTATGTTTTGTGACGTTAGATACTAAGATAACTTACATATTAAAGCTTTTGAAAGTATTAATAGTTAAAACCTATTCATAAACCTATACCGTCTTTCCTTGTGTCTGTTTTATTTTCTAGTAGTAGTAATCTAAAATTTTACAATTGAGTTGTGTCCTAACAATAACTTAAAAGAGTAAAGGGATCTAAAAACATTTTTTGAGTTTTTTTAACCATACTGTTAATACTGTAAATCGGTGAACTCTCTAATTAATATTATTCACAGAGACGGTAATAATAAAATTTAATGGGTTATATACTATAACATATCTGAATGTAGATCCGTGGAACAACACTAATTCGCTAGTTCGCTGCTCCAAGCAACTGTTACACGTTACACATAGTTACACAACTGTTAAACATTAACTGATACCAGATAGTGGGGTTGATGTACCGTTTAATTAATTACCATAATATCGATTTGCCTTGTCAAGGATTAGTGATGTGCGTACAGTCATCCGTGTAAGAAGCCATCTCGCTATCACTGATGTGGTTACAATTGGTATTGTAAGGAGTGAATATATTTATTTAAAGATGTGCTTAATAAAAGTATAGGAATAACGGTGGAATTAATGCTATAAGCGTTATCTACCAGCCAACCTTTGGGTGGTCAGAAGGACAGTCATGCAGGTATAAATAATGTATATCTATTTACATACAAACATAAACACATACAAACAAAAATTAAATTTATAAAACGTAATATTTTTTTTATAATTATTGGTCATATTTGTCCATGTTAAAGCTATAAATACCTAATACCTAATTAATTGTCAAATGTCGATCTTTGGTAAGAAATACATTGGATAGATCGATTATTAACAACAGCAGTTACAGTTAGTCTGCTTGTTTATTAAGAAACAGGTCTTACCTGTTTATTTAAGACTCTTTATTTGCAACTTTATTAGTAAATTTATTTGCAACATAATTCATACATTTCATTTGAGTACAACTTCTTTAATTTCTTATGAATTATAATAAATTGGTAGGTACCAACTTTCATGTTCGCACTTTTGTGACTCGAATTACAATATAAATTGAGTCCTGAATGCTGTTGAATGTCATAATTGTTATCAGTGCATAATTGGAATTTATGGGGTGTGATTATGTTTGTAATTATCGGATCTGAGACTAATGGACCAGTGAAACACAAGTTGTATTAATACTAATACGCCCGACGGAAGGGTCTCCATACCGTTGAGATATGAAGAGTGTTTTGGGTTCGACCCCGGCTCGTCTTTCTGTGTCCGTATCATCCTGACTACAGAATCCTGCAATTCCTTTCCGGAACCAAGACTTTAAATATGGTTACCTGTCAAGTAGGTAGATTTAAATCCTAAAGCATAATGATATACATAAGTTCTAATAATTCGAAGACCTACCTACACAGATGGTTCTTAGTTTGATGGCCAGCCAGATAGATATCTTAGTGATGAATTTAGATTTCTGTTTTGGGTCTGGGTGTTTGTGTAATCGTCGTTCGTGTGTCCAAGGCACCCACGACACAGGAAAAATATTGTAGGTATGGGGCCTATGACTGTAAAAGCGTTAGCGTAAACGTAATAGTATGAATAAAATTACTGATCAGAATTTTCACACAATGTTTTCCTTAACCGTTAACACAAACAAATCATTAATATTTAACATAAACACATCGAGGTTATTATACAAAGTTAACGCACAGCTATGCTATGCACTGAATGAATGAATGACCTACGTATTTCATTCTTGTTCATTAACTTTTTTAATATTCCATTCACGTGTACACTCTGCAACAGTCAAGTCGAAAGTCAAAATAGTAACTGTCAAGTTATAAAGTTTTGAGTAAAATATTTGTTTGACTGTTGTCAAAAGCGAGGTAGGTACTTTCAGGACATGCATACTTAGGCGAGAAAATTATTTATAAATATAAGCTATATTTGTTAACTTTTGTTTGGTTTAGGTTGATTTACCATTACAAGTATGTAGGGTGAAGTTTTCAACACGTCCTGAAAGGCTAAATCCGGTACTATAAGGAAATTAGAGGACTTAAGGTACCGGTTTTGATGAAAACCAAAACTGTATACCTAATTTAATTTAGTAATTTCATATCTATTTTCCTAGCCAGCAATCTAACGTGTACATTTTGGGAGAAACCTCTGTATTAGGTATTATGTCTTCAAATAGTGTCACTTATATGGTACATCTTCTTGAAAAGTAGTGATAAATGATAAGCTAAAGTTTAAAGCTCATTTTAAAGAAAATGACTTTGTCTTACATACGCGTACTAGCTTAAAACTATTGTTATTCCAATCATAGCATCGTTTGTCGTTACTAGTTTTCGGTGAAACAAATCACTAAAGTCAAGCAATAAAGTTACGTGTGTACCATACGAGCTTCGTGGGAACCAGTATGGCATGCGTTTTAATGCAAAAGCAAGGGCCTATCTTTACGATTTGGAATTAAACCGGTATGCCCACTAATATATATATTTTACATACATACATATTTTAATTTTGATAATTTTAATGTAATAGAAGTTGCATATCATCTGCTTATATTATACTTGCCTACTTGTTATTAGGTTATCATTGTCACTTATGAACATTTGTAAAGAATTTCAATAAGAAGCGCATGAAATACAACGCAGGAACACTCTAGTTCTTGAGGAATCTGTAGAATAAATTAAAATGCTTTGTATTTCACCGCGATAGGAGCAACAGCGATACATTGCTGATTTAGGGCAGCTATAGCAATTATGCCGCCGCAGCCGAATTGCAAAGAAACTTCTACGACTAAACAAGACTTCAGAGTAAGTAAAACACTGGCATAAAAATAGAGTTCAATCGAATTTATTAATTTTATTTTTAGTCGTTTTGTTACACATATTTTTTACGACTTAATAGTATAATTTATACCATGACAAATACTCCTATTTAGTTAATTGTCCCCATTTAAAAATAGTTTAAACGTTCTAATTCCGACTTTAAGTTACCACGTAAGGACCATAAAATTTCTCGAACATAAAATATGCGTAAGTCAAAATTTCGGCGTTTATTTACGTTATAAAGTTAATGTTTCCGTTAATGGGTTCTTTAAAATGGGTTTTACTGCTGTTTTATCGATCTCAAGTGTGGTGGCAGGTGTTATTGAGTGGCGTTGCAAAAAATAGCTCAAAAAGTTCGAAGGGCAATTGCGCGATCATGACTTTCGAATAGGTTTTTACGAGGGTTTTTCGGTCACTGCAATATCGACACGTGCTCTGACGTAACGATAACAATGTGTGGTTAAATGTTACGCTCTATTATTTTAACGACTCGCGTAGCTCAGTAGTTTTCGTGCGGGTCCGACACGCCCGGGATCCGGGTTCTGAATCGAACCCGGATCATATAAATGATGAATTTATATTTTTGGTATGCTCTTTTATTTGTTATTTATAAATATGTATATCATTAAAACTAAAATTGATAGAACTCATGTACAAGACTAAGTTAGTCGTCATATCGTAAATAAGCCTAAATATGCCCTTTAAACTTAAACTTATCCATAAATATAAAGCAGAAATATGCCATTTCAAATCTCTTTCGTAGGGTAATTAAAAAATCTTTATTACATGAAAAGACCTGTGACCACCTGTGAGAATTTATTAAAGAAAGTGAGAACATACACACAAACAATTAATCGACCGTAACAAGACCAAATTAGAAAAACGACGTGAAACATGAAGTAAATTGTTGTTTTTAACGGTTCATTTGCTCGTACGTAATGGCCGCCGGACAGCTGTCATGGCTGTCAGTTCTAAATTTAAAATAAACATTTCATTTTTATTACGTTATGAGTTATATTGTTGTGGCAGTTGGCTTAGGTCGTGGTAGCGGTTTCCGTTACTGAATTTAATTAAGCCCATTCGTAGTCGTTAAAGAGGGTGCATTTAAAAATCCATCTGTTTTAATTTTCACGTTTTTGATGTTCAATTTATATGGCACCGTTTTGGCGTGGAAGTTCTAATATACGAACATTCACATAAGGTCTATCTGTGTAGAAAATTTTAAGCATAAATTTAAATATTTTAGATAGTTTATATGACCGTGGGTAAAATTCTAATTTTTTGTGAAAAAACACCTTTGTGTACCTTACAAAATAGGTTTTTTTATATTTTTTGCAAAATATTACTATTAGTCAATTCCAAAAATACTTAGTCAGTATTACTTACTAAAACATAGCTAAAAGTAATAAAGTTAACTGCTAAGCTATAATCATTGTAATAGCTTCTATAGTGTTCACGTGCCAAAGTATTTAAATAGCGAATCACGTAGGTTATAAATGATGCCTAGATTTGATCTAAACTCAATATGGAGTATTTTATTAAGCTTATCTAGATATACTAAGGCTATGTTTGTACTCTATGGCTTATTGTTAGGAGCTATTTAAAATGCATTAACCTAGGAACGGTGGTAATATACCTATATCATACTAATTGATTATATTTTATGGTATGTTGAGCTATATTTGTTTGACGATCTAATTTTTTCCGAATACTAAAAATTGGAGTGACTAAATCTATTATAGACTAAAACTTATAGATTTAGTAAACATCGACGATCAGTGTTATCCTTCATGTTGAATTAAATGTGCATATTAACAGTCGTACGATAACATTTTAATATTTTTGTCTATAATGCATATTGTTTTTTATATGATGGAGTAGCAAACCAACATGCAGTTCACCTGATGGTAAGTGGCAACTGGCGCCCATGGAAATTCGTGATCCACCCCAGCTAAGACCAGAATCCCAACTAAAGTTGACTAAGATGGAATGCTTCATTAACTTTATCTCCAATACCACACCCTTCAAACCAGAAGCCAGCGGCGCTTAACACTGCTGTTATTAGGCAGAAATAAGTGTGGCGGTGGTGCTGTCGGAGTCGAACTACAAATGGGTCTACCTTTGCATATACTCACTAGAAATTTTTCGACACTATCGATATGATTTGTCTAGTGTATGTGCGAATTCGATGGCAAATTGGCAGAATTGCGTGTTGTTGTCGTTTAATACGATGTCAGAAATTTTAAATCTCGTTACTGTCCAAATCCATAAAATTCAAAATTCATCTTCATAACCAATGAGATTTGACCACACATGGCATAACCTCATTTTGAGACGTGAGGTTAACATTGACCACACATGAGATCATGTGAAGTGTACCTCCCAAGCTTGTACCACCTTACTTAAGACATTCATTGCATACCTAGAATTCAATTAGTCGTCTATTGTTGCATGATTAATGCTTACCCAATAACAAGTAACGGAGCTGTCAAAAGTCGCACTTCGGTAATAATTAAGTACAATGCAACAGCATTTGTATACAATTATGACCCTTTGTGCATCGGAATAACGGTTAAAGTTGCGTGCGTGTGACCGCTATTATCTTTGTCGTCAATACGAGACACACCTGTCCTGAATGTTCAATGTGATTCTGTCGCACTCGTTTCGGTATAGTTGGTAAGGGATGGGTGTTGTGGGTGCTAATTCATAGAATCTCGGCTCGGTTACGACTGGAACTCTTCTATTTGCATTAGTTTGTGGTTACGTGCTTTTGTGTCTGCACGCTAACTATGGGGTATGGGACGAGTGGCAATATCTGAGCGATTTATAATTTGGCATTTATTAAAATTTTATCATGTTATAGACTCAAAAACAAAGTGATTTATTTGATTAGGTACAAAGGAAAACTATTAATGTCTTTAAAATTTTATTGGCGACCCTTCCATTAAATAAGTATATTTAATAAATAAGGGATAAGACTTTTATATCTTTGATCTAGTTTGATTTCTGTGTTGTTAAGACGACATATAGTAATATTTTGAGTTGGCGGGTATTTGTTTTGTATTTACTTTTTTTTTGTTAACTGATTTGTTTTACGAATATACATTTATTGATGATGACAAAATATTCATATCATGGCAAAGAAATTCTGCAGAAAATAGATTAAGTTTAATTATGATTAATTATAACGTAATACCTACCCTATATTTAAATCGTTACCGCTCCAACTCGTACATTAAACCATGAAGGAAATAATAAATGTGTTACTGCAATATTATTCACGCACGTGAACAAGGTTAGAATAAATAAGCGTAACAAGCAAAACATAACTCGTTCAAGTTAACTTGATACACTAAACTATACTCTATGAGTATTCGTAGCGATCCGGTTCTGCAATGAGAGTACACTTTGAATCTGTATGATGTATTTTTATCATTTAAAGGCAGTAGAATGTTTTGTCGTTCGACTCTGGCAGCACCACCACTGCTCCTATTTCTGCCTTCTTACGACAGTGCTATGCGATGTTGTTTCTGGGCTGAAGGATGTGGTAAAGGAGTACAACTCCGAGGCATTCCAACTTAGTCATCAGAAATAGTTCTTATGTTCTTATACTTGGGTTTTCATGTTTCACTCAGGAACCCTAATTATGTTCTTGCTAATCCAAAACTGCATTTATGCAAGCGTTGCCGAATAGGATCAGGATGTGATTAGTATGGTCACATTGGACAGTGAACAAATATCCTTACAACCAGTCCATATTCCTTGATTTCTACGGATTCTATATTTAGATATCGTTTTTGTTAACATTTGATTACATACTTATTACAATTTTGCAGCCCCTTTTTGTCCCATGTAATCCGTCACTCTTGTCAGTGCATTGATTGCCTTCGCTGCGCCTGCACCGTTTTTTCTTCCCTTGTAAACTAAAGTTGTTACAACTAATATTCTTAAGTTACCGTTATGTATACTACTTCTTACCTAGCCAGTTGTTATAAAGTAATATGCCCAAATGGACAGACAGACGTAATATAAATGAGAGTACAGTTTTAATATATGTTATATTTTTAACCAATTTCTATTTAACTTCGACAAAGAATCTCAAAGCGTCTGATGCCAGTTATTAATAATTAATCAATACATTCAATTTTTGCTTATCAAAGATCTAAATTCTCTGGTGAAACTTGGATGGATTGATTATTAATGTCAAGAGTTATAAAACTATGAAACAAATGCGCAATTTTTAAGCCAACGCCGATAACTTAGTTCCCAGTCACGTGTGCGCACTGATAAGTGGCCGGTACGTGCTTTCTGTGCGCCGAGCGCAAGTAGCGCCAGAGGGAACATACCTTTGACGTCACCATGTCGCGTACCTAACACTGATAATGCTCATGCTATGATATGATTTTAGACTTATATTATCGCGGAATTGATACATTTTGTTATGTAACGGGTACTCACGATTCGATGTTTTGATTTCTTAATTGCCGATATTTCGACCCATCGACAAAAACATCGTATCGTGAGTACCCGTTACATAACAAAATGGATCAAATGAATGTCTGATCTGAATAAGTAATTCTATGACAAATTTTGAAGGTGGTAGAACCTATTGTGGTTCGATTCCGCAGGCACGACCACCACACCTTAGTAAGTGTTTAGCGCTGCTGTCTTCTGGTTTGCAGTGTGTGGTAAGAGAGACATACTTATCCAAGGCGTTCCAACTTACTCCTCAACCTTCTCTTCCTCCTTATTATTATTATTATTATTAATTATTTGATTTTGTTTACAGGTGCCCATGAGCGGCAGTAGTCACTTATCACACGAACTAACTGCTCACTTACTACTTCTATCATATAAAAAAATAAACCCTTCACAATTAAAGCTAATGTGTGAAAAAAATTATATGCCATGAATAGATTCTTCTTTCTTTCGTAGAAGAAAGTCGATTAAAATAAGGAATTTATGTGCAATTAAGACTACTGCGTCGACCCGTATATAACGATCCGCGTGGTCGAACGGTCACCATACCGGGCTGACATGCAATGGGTTCCGGGTTCGATCCCCAGCAAATATCTAAATGACGAACTTTGCTCTATTCTTGGTCTGGGTATTTGTATATTCGTCTCTGTGTCCATAGCGCCCACGACACAGGGAATCCTAGTGTAGGGCTGTGTGTGTAGAAAGCGTATTTTTTACTTACCTATGAGCAACAGATTCTTTTTGGAGAAACAAAACATTAACAGCATCTGAAAACCCACACCCAGAAGCGTGGGCGTCGTAGGACCTCGTTTTCCCATCCTTGCTCATCTTTACCGTCCTTGGTAACAAATTCATTAGATTAACAATTAATTTAACAATCGTTGAATGTAGCATGAGTTGTCTTTGAATCTATATTAACGATATGTGGTAAAAAACTTTACTATGATTTTTTATGATAATTAATTAAGGGCTGTAAATTATCCTTAGTTTGGAGTTAATAGAAAGTTATTTTTAAAGGTGGTAAAATCCTTTGTGGATAGACACCGCCACATTTATTTCTGCCTACTAACCGGTGTCAATCGCGGCTATACTCTGGATTAAAGGAGTAAGGGAGACTTATCCGAGACGTTCAAACTTAGTCCTCAGAAGTAGCAATGCATCTGTGGTCGACGTCAAGTAGAACTCTAAACTTATCTGAGGTTGATCAGATGTCCATGGGCGGCGGTAGCCAATTACCATCGGATGGACTGCATGTTCGTTTGCTACTTCTTAAAAGTTTCGTTACTAGTCTTATTTCCTACAATGCAATGGCAGTTCAATAAGCATTGTAACATAACCTACATTTTTGATTCGAGGGGGAATCCTTCCAAAGGTCCCCGGTGCCCTAGGAGCGACACCTTTACCCTTGTGTAAGTTTTTACATTTCAGCGACTCGATCGTCGTTAACGAATTAACCCATACTTCTTGCAGCGCATACTGTGAAATCTTTAGTTCCGATACGTTGCGTAGGGGGCGCTGCTAGAAGCATGGACGAACTCGTTAACGACGATCGAGTCGCTGAAACGTAAACAATCACACTAAATGTACAGGTTATATTAACGTGAATATTGGTAAAAATAATTTAACTTTTGTGGGAGCATAATTATACAACAAACGGCCCAAAACTGTAAGAGATGTGACTTCACTTGACATTTTCAAGAAAAGGTTACGTGATCATATTTCCAATGACAGTATAATTAAACTTAATAAAAAACTCGTCTACAGTTTTTAACTTGGACCAGAACCCAAGCAAATGAATTCGCATCTTATTTATAACCAGGGCACTTTGCTCATTCTTTTTTCTATCGATTATTAATTTATTGTACTTAATTATATGTTATTGTTTTCATGTAAGTGACAATTGTCTTTCATGAGAAATAAAGATCTTGAAACCTAATGTACCTGGCATAATTGACAGTGGTGTGTGGGTGACAGCAGGAGTTCATAGCGCCGACGATGGCAGCTTCACACTCGCCCCGCACGATGGCTTCATAGGCCTGCTGTAGAGCAGCAAACGACCCGCCGCCAGCAGCATCCACCAATATGGATGGCCCCTTACAATTCAACCAGTATGAGATCCGATTTGCGAACATTGACATCGAACAGCTGTTGAAATTAAGCATTAACGATTTTGTTAAGAATATGGGTAGAATTCTATTCCATGTAATTAACTATTACAGGTAAACACTACGTTTGACCCACGTTTAAAAAAATATCAAGACATAATTATAACCGCTCGCACCGACTCGCGTTTATAAAGTGTAACATGACCTACAAAAATACCTTGAGCAAATTTTAACAAAACGCACGCATTACATTTCTTGAGTTTTGTTTTCTGCGGAACTCTAACTACCAAAAGTAAAAGTAGCCTAAAACACTCCTTATTATACCAGCTATCTGCCGTTGAAAGTTAAGTCAAAATCAGTCCAGCTGGTCAAGAGATTAATCGGAACAACACACAAAAGACAAAAAAATATTCTTTGTTGATATACCGTGTATACATTTAGTAAAAAGCAATTGGACCTACTTATGCAAACAGGAACCAATCCACACACATGCCAAAATCATTAAAAATGTTGATGATTTTCAA
>DWRA01004326.1:0-10980 GCA_018250295.1 Spathilepia clonius
GAGGTACGAATGAAAGAAATAAGACATAAACATTAACTTATATGTCAAATTTAAATAAATGTACATGTTATTGAAAAATATATTATTTTCCCAATTTAAGTGGACAAAAAAATGGAATTAAATTCGAATAAATGAGTTTTCTTTCAGCAGGTAGGTAAAAGGAATTTAAAAATGAATTAAAAACTCACTAGCTGTAACAAGGCTATGAGTAATATCGATTTTACACTTTAAAATCGATTTTAGTGGTAAATGTCGGTTTATAAACAGTCCTAGTATTAGGTTGATAAAGGAAAACATACTTATCCTTTATACATACGGCTTTCATTAAGTACAATAAATATAAAAACTTACATAAGTGGGAACTATAATCCAATTAAATTATAGTCGCGGTTAATAAATAAAGCGTTTCACACTTCGACTAATAGATAATAATTATTTCACTTTGGTTTGTATAGACTAACTTCTTATTTATAAACGCAATTAGGTATAGGTAATTTATGGCCAATTTCATACAAATTATGATCATAATGATTTAAGTACATATTATTATAATTGTAACATTTTTTCTTAAAATAAATAAATGCTTCACATTTGTAGTTGCTATGGGCATACAAAGAAAAGCTGTCATGCAGACTCAGTATTATATTACAAGTTTAACTCAAGTTTTAAACGTCTGATTGACTAATTTAGCCCGTTTTCTAAAATGCCGCTGCTACATACACATACCTAATCCTACTAGCACTAACTAAATGCTACTTTTTCAAATTTAAAATTCAGTATTTAAATTCAAAAATTAATAATACCTTTGTTTACTATCAGTAAACATTAGTTAGGTGAAATAGTTGAAACCAAAATAATATTAGGTACCCATATATATATATTTTGTGGAACCACTCATTTTAAACAGGACGGAAATTAATAAGAATACATTAATTGCACACATTACCTATATATACATAAGATCTTATTACATAAAGGATTTCTTACAATATTTTTTCCAAAAGGCCATGAAATTTATAGTTATCACATTGTTGATTAAAATGAATGCTATCAAACATTGAAAATGGACGGATCTGCTTTTCAAGTCCAATTATCATTTAAATTACATTGCAATGCATGATTTAGTAAATTCATAACATTTCGCTATAATATAAGGCACTAAGTAGTTAAAACACTCATTCTCAATATGCACAAATAATCTAACCACACAAAAAGTACATAGAAACGTACAAGTAACTCCGAGGTGACCACACTTATTACAAAATAATCAAATATTAAAAACGATATCTACGAACGAATAAATTATATAAAGGCCGTGCTATTACTATTGTGTATGACATTTTATTATTCTTTGGCTCTTTAGATTTACTTATTGTAGACAACGTATTTACTCAACATATATATCACATTAAACATAAGAATTGAAACAATAATTGAATGATACAGCAAAAGCATAAAATGTTATTACATAAATTTGAATTTATCAAACCTTTTTGGACAGTTTTAATTGTATAATAACCAATAGGAATATTTCGATGTAGCTTAAATATATTAATTAGTTACGAGGGGTGCAAGGGGCGGAGAAGATTCATCACCGTAATATCTGTAGCGGGGAGGCACTGACAAGGCTGTAGCAGCATTATCGGCGGCATCGGAGTGTTGCGAATCCCTGTGACGTCTGAGATCCACCTTCCGTTGAAATGCCTTGTCACACAGACCGCAAGAGAAAGGCTTATATCCCGTATGTTTACGCATGTGCGTAATGAGATTGGAGCTCTGACTGAACGCCTTAGAACATACCACGCACTTATGCGGTTTCTCACCTGTAAAAAATAAATGTGTTATGTATTGCAACTCTTTAATATTTATATTTGCATATGAGGTGACCATCTTAGTCCTAAGGAGTGGTAATGCATCGATCGGCTTTTGGTGAAACTTCTGTTCTATATGGAGTTGGGAGCAGATGTCAAATAAAATAAGACATTATGCAAGCAATAATATCCGACAGGTTTAAAAATCGGCATTTAGTGGTCCACGGTCGAAATCCTTATCAATCATTTAAAATATTTTGATTCTTTAAAGCGATGTATGAGGAAATACACGAGGAAATGCACAGATTATCAATTATCTTTATATATTTTTTTATTTTGCAAGGTACATGATTGAGAGTTTTCATAAGTCTAGCAATCTACTCTAGGCGAGCGTGGCTAACGATGGCCTAAGATTTTGTCATCCTGAGAGGATCCATGGACAAAATGCACTTATATCAAAGAAATAATAAATGAATACTTTTTATTCCAATAACATACTTATGTTTATACTATACTATACTACTTGATTATCTACTAATAAGTGTTAAACGTCAAGTTTGCTGGGCGTGTAAACCGGAAAAGAAGTAAAGAGTCTTGACAATATTTTTGTCGACTTCCTAAAAGAAAGAGGTTCTATTCATCGCGTATATTTTTAATCGACTTCCCTAAGAAAGTTCTTGAATTGGACACAGTTTACGTCGTGATCCAGCGGAATATAAGTTGAGCGTCGACTTCAGAACTAAGTGACAAGCTACTTTATTTAAATTATTTTTTACTTTTGAGTGACATCGTAGCCGGCAATTTTTTTTTATTAAAAATAACATCGCAGTACAATTAAATGTGAGATACAGAACGACCATTGATTTATAATAAAGCAAACAAACCGTATATAACAGTATTAAATATGTTACTGTGTTAAGAATGAAATGCAAAAAGGGGCGAGGAAAACAAATATCATTATAGATAGAACAGGATTTACGCGTAGTTTTTGCATCGGGCTCCGACGCTGAACGTGAAGGTCTGTGAAGGCTGCGCGGCTAATTGCGGGCCGCATTTTGGAATATTGATGATGAGGCATTTATCGGGAGGACGAGCACCATGTACGGCTGCTGTAAATCACTCGGAACTGTGCGGGACGTGACGAGCAGCTCGGACGACGACAAATATGTTCAACGTGTTTTTTAGACGTTCAATTCGTCTTTTTGATGCTCCTTGTCGTCAAGACATTAAAATAACTTTTGTTGGTACACTGTTTGCGTTAATTGCTTTGTTTTCCAAGTATTGTTAACGATTGCCACTAAATGTTTTAGTTTCTAGGCTTTTTATATAATTATAAGTAATTAAGTAAAAATCGAATGTATTATTTATTTGGTTGAGTTTTATTTTATAAAAAAGAAACAATCTTGAAGTTAAGGACTTAAATGGATACATTTACCAAGAATATACGGGGACTGTGACTAGTTTGCAATAAAGCGACCTCAGAAGCAGGGTCCGGTCTACGAGTACTTTTTGCTCATTGAAAATTCATTAACGCGCCATGAACCGGCTGCGATTTGCTGTCGAAAAGGTAATTGCACGGTCTTAAACGTTTAATAACGAAGGAAACGGTTGTTGTGTGTCCTCAGATTGATATCATGATTGATCGTCCTTTGGAAATGCAGCGATTGTATGAAATTATCTAAATTTGATTTAATTTAACTAGAGCTCGCTTAGTGGTAGAAATTCGATCATTTGAAAAACATAATTTGGATGCTAATTTTTTATTGATAACACTAAAGCGTCTTGAGTTGCCAAACAACAAAAAAATGGCGGTAGAAAAGCAAATATAAAAAGTTTTATTTATGTTATAGATTTAAAAAAAGATTTTAATAAAAATAAAATAGATTTAAATACTATTTAAAAAAAGCGAATCTAAAGTTCAATATTGAAATGATTTTCGATACTCGAGTTCTTAATTGAAATAGAATCGTTTTAAATAATACTACTTCCCGTACCTACTTACAATTATATTCGACTTAAAACTTTACTAACTCCTCTATTGGTGTCGTAGTTAAACGACACTAAACAGGGAGTGTTAACTAATATCAAAGTAAGTTTCACGTCACTTTATTATTAGCCTATCATTATACCGGAAACTTTTGTACTAAATTAGTGGTTGTGTAACATTTGATAGTTTGAAGTAGATTTATTACTGTTAAGTTTCATATTAATATCCGTAAAAGATTGTATCATTGTTAAGTAGATGTTTATAGTAATTACTGAAATGTTTTTGTAAGAGAAAGAATATGCTCTTTTCTTCCTAAGGAGAGCGAGGAAAGTTTAGAGTCATATTCTTAATTATTATTATGTATTAGTATTGTTCTAGTGGGTACGTAACGTTTTTCGTAGACTATGCTAGCTATCTTTTGTGTAATATTTAAGTATTTTTAACGAAAAATAAGTATGAAATTTGAATTTATTTTTGTTAATATTTTATGAACTCACTACTTATTAACCTAAATGTAACCAAAAATACAACGAACTTTCTTTATTATTAGATGTTTTTATCATATCCTTTTTAGCCCTTAATTAATAATCATACATATAAATTTGAGTCTGTTTGTTCCTTTTTCCTCTTTACATACAAATTACCTATTTGTTCGCATAAATACCTATTGTATTGTATTGCATACATTGTATTGTATTATATCGTATGAGTGTATTTTATGTTTTTTTTTTATATATGATGGGAAGTGGCAACTGCCGCCCATGGACACTTGTGATCCATCCCAGATAAGACCAGAATCCCAACTGAAGTCGACCACAGATGCGATGCTATTCCTTAGGACTAAGCTGGAATGGTTCGTTAAGTTTATCTCTCTCACCACATCCTTCAAACCAGATGACAGCAACGCTTAGCACTGCTGTTATTAGGCAGAAATAAGTGTGGCGGTGGTGCCGCAGTCGAACTACAAAGGATTCTACCACATTTAGATGGTGTATATAACTTACCAGTATGTATGTAGGTGTGTTTCTTCATGTCGGATTTCTGGTGGAACCGCTTCCCGCAGTACTGGCACGGGTAGGGCCGCGTGTCTGAGTGTATCAGCAAGTGCGTGGACAACGTGCTGGACCGCTTGAAGCACTTGCCACACTGCTTGCACTGCAAACATCATTATTATTAAAAGATAGCTCTATAATTTTTTCCATATTAAGGATGTAGTAAACGGGCTAACGCTCGTGGTAAGTAGCGACTAACGACCTACATTTGTAATCAACGTTTAAAATAAGACCTCAGGTCGACCACATACATTGCTGTCCCTCAGGACTAAGTTGGATCGCCCCTGATTATGTCTCCCTTAGCGGAAGACAGGAGCGCTCAACACCGCTGTTATTAGGCTGAAAAACGTGTGGTAGTGGTGCCTTCAGATAGGGACCACGAAAGGTTCTACCACCTTTATAATTGTGTACTACCAGATCGGAACATGACGTCAGCTGAGAACATTTGACATTTTCAACGAGAGCCTACGAATATTGAAGATGACTTATTAAATGCTTCAAATAGTGTCTTTAATATCCCTCTCTAAAGTAATATTTAGTATATATACTATATCTACTTGCTTTAAACACAAGAAATAAGAATAAAAAACAATCAACATATATTTAAAGTAACATCGAAAAATCCTTTGATAACACAATTGAATTATTTGCTTAATTTATGTCCTTTTAATTAGGTAGGTATCTGTTTGTAAATTAAAACATTCGAGCCGTATAAAATTACAGTTAATAGCTACAGTAAGTAGCTGTCAGCGTCCATCACCTTCAGCCGGTCAGTTATAGAAATTACAGGGCAGCTTTACCCCTTTCTACACGTTTCTTTGATTTCTTTTCAGAAATAACAGTCAATATTTTTCTGCCTAGTAATTAGCCGCTACCAATCGATAATTATCTTTGTTATTTTATGAACTGTTCTTTTATCTACATACTCGTACAGTGCGACCGTCGCCTGCTTGAATAATTAAATAAGTCCAAGGCGTTAAAATCGGTAGCATTCTCTGGAAGGAATTTACGAAATTTATTTACATATTCTGTAAACAACTTCTAGTACCGTGGCCGTTTTGTTCTATCCACAGACAAAAGATTGAGTTACTTTAGATTTATTTGATCAGATGTTGGAATGAAATCATTTCGTTGTCCGTGTCGAAACAGTTTGCCTATGTTAAACAGATTACCACTTGAACGTGACGTAAGGTGAGGAGGCATCCGAAAGATTTTTTAATGATTGTATTTTGTTCTACGTTTGTACATTGCTTTTTGTATTTAAATTCGTACAAATTATTAGTAATTATAATTATACTTTACTAACAACAATTTATAGTAAACTTTACTTCGATACGACGTTAAAAGAGAAAGGAACACACGGGAAGATGAAGTACAATATAATATTTGGATTAGATTTATTTTACGATTATAATACCTATACAGTTTATTATATTCTACAAAAGCCTAACTTTTAATGATTACTTTAAAAAATGTGTATCTTCTAGTGAACGTATCTCAATTTTTTTGATATAAACTATTCGAATGAGTAGCCGAAGACATCGCATTTCTAATGTACGATATTGACCAGTTGGCTTGCGAAATATTCGGTGAACCCTTTGCAATGCTGGAATATTTGCGTGTCGCGAGTGTTGCGGCTATTAGTCGGGTGGTTAGCCGTTAAGTATGCAATGATAATCCCCACAAATCCGCGTAGCGGGCCTGTGACAGTTGGCCGGGCAGCTGCCCGCCTCGCATCTTACAAAAACTGCTAGTTTTTTCTTTCTCTTTTTATACCGATGCACTCTCTTATAAACAACACAGGTGCTCCGCTATGACCGTCCACATATGGTTATCGGTTTATTCTTCGTAGAGGAGATTTTTTACGATAGCCAGATAAATTAAAGAGCGAAGGTAGGTATGCATTTTTTATGAATATTAACGGCTCTTAAAGGTGGATCGTTGCAGTAATAAGTATTGAAGTGAACCGATTAAAGCCTTAAGCTCTATACAATTTAAAATAAACGATTGTGTTTGAGTCACCGTAGTATTCAACATTGATGCACAAACCTTTTATAGAGACATTCATACTTAGTTACGATAGTGATAGAATATAACCATGTCGACTATCCATTATAAAAAGTATTTTCCGTCTCATTTCTAAATACGTGTAAATACTATAAACGTGTTAAATCTGATTAAGTTTTCATGTTAAACAATACGAGTAAAGAGATTATAAATGCAAAGATCGTTTATGACAGTTTAGTGTGATAATTATATTAAAAATGATTCGAGTTGCGCGGGCAATTAACTCGGCGGCCGGCGCGTGCGAGCCACGCGCCGCATTTTCCGCCGCTCGCCCGCTATTGCCGGCGAAATGTAGTTTACAATACTCATTTCCGGTTTTAATTGATTCTTTATTATTTTTATGATATTAATTTACATTTTTAATAATTAAAAATACATTCCATGTTTTATAACCGCTATGGTATCAGATTCAACTCAATGCTATATCTGTAATATTAATCTCAATAATCCAGTTTCCCATACGGCGCGGTGAGAATCTTAGCTATTGACGCCCGCGTAATATCGCGATAAAGTGCAGAAAACAGTGAGCGGCGTTTCAATATTTTTATCGGCGTATGACACAGGGTAATTATTCGTTCAATTATAAACCGGCGCGCCGTGATATTAAAAGTCGGTATTTTGATTAAAACCGATGCGAATTTTTATAATGACGGCGCAAAAAAAGCGAAAAGTATAAAAATGGCGAGAAGACGAGCAATGGCTGCTTCGAGGCGGTGAGGACGCGCGACTCGTTTCGATACGAGAGTACTTATTAAGACAAGGGCAGTTTTTGCTATTTGATTTGTAAAAAAGACTAAAACTGACCGGTTTGCTATTTAAAACCATTTTGAACGGAAACTGTACAGTTATTCCGATCCTGTTGAAGGATGTCGCTATTCATTGACCGTTGTATTATCGCTTTTTATTTTTATAATCATAAAACCTTACACATGAAATGGATTTTAAGATCAGTTCTGTGGTAGTTAAATTACGGCGGCGCCATAATTTTTGTCTATGAGAGTCTGATGACCCTGGTTGTCTATGCCTATTCAAGAGAAGTTATCACTTTATCCTTAGTCGTAAATTCGTAATAACGTGTCTATGCTCTACGTCAAGCAGTGTTTAGTTCTAATTGGTTAAATTGTTTTATGGTAGGCATATTTAAGGACCAGGAGGACAGTATATTCATTTGTTATCAAATATAAAAATAGCAAAAGATTAATACATACCTGAAAAGATTTTTCGTTCCTATTTTCATTTTTGAGAAGTAATGAAAAGCTGACATCTCCTGGAGGGGGTGGCGGAGGGGGGTAGGCTTGGTACGCGGGAGCTGACGGACAGCGGCGCGGCTCCACACTCGACGGTCGGTCGTTAGCTTCTGGGCTGCTTCTACATCTCTTCACCAGTTCCAGAGGCGTATCAGCATCATCCCGTTGATCCCATCGAGAACCAACCTCAGACTCAATTTCAACTTGCTCGCGTTCACAGGCGCTCCCCGGTGACCATATTTGTCGATTTTTCATCGATAGATTCAAGGGTAATTCTTCCTCGTCATCTTAAAATAAATTTCAATAATTAATACACTGTTTTATATGCAAATTTTGAAAGTCGGTCGGGTCAAATAGGACGTCTGAAGTGACTTCTGAAATCTGTACAGGTGTGCTGGTATTTACCGATTACGTAAGCGTCTGTACGAGTACATTTTCCTATAATAAAGGTATTTCTGATACTAGGATATTGTCTACATATTATAACATCTACATATTATAGACTACGTATACCGAGCTCTTCCTATGGGTCTGCAGCGTAGAGGCTCTAAAAATTCGGACCCAGAAGTTTTCTATCAACACAATTATAGTGTTTCATTGTTTGAGAGTTACATATGAAGCTACCATCTTAGTTCTCAACAGTGGCAACGCATCCATGACCGCATTTAGACAGAACCTCTGTTTTATACGGAGTTGGTTACAAATGTCCATAGGTGTCAGATACCCCTTACTGGCAGGTGAACTGCTATGCTTACTGTCTATTAAAATCTTTTGTTAAAAATAGGTATATAATTCGCACATTATCTACGGTAATAAAGGTACATATAATTTATTAATAATAACAACGAATGCCTTAAGTAAGACATTAGTTGATGTTTGGAAAAGTTATTCCGTTTTGAAAGTAGACAAATTTGCCTATACCTCTCAGCTAACAACTGATCTAGGTTTATGGCACTATTTATCGTATACATTATCATTAATTTATGATAATTTGTAGCCTATCATCTAATACCTACATCTATACCTACTACTCAAACCTAATTAATTCAAATCTTATATTAATCCAGTCGTCATTATATGTAAAGTAATCGACCTAACACAAAAATAAAATTCTAGGTATCTACATTTGTTAATGTTATCACTTAATTCTGTTGTAAATTGTAAACTCGTTTTCCAGTCGGAATAAAAATCAAGTTGTTTTTGAATCTAGGTCCTTTTCGTGTTATCTTTGACAGTAACCGGTACGAGCGCGGATAAGCAACAATTTGAATACATAAGGAATTTGAACGTTACAATGAGCGTGTGACGGGTGTACGTGAAGCTTGCTTTTCCTTGGCGAGTTGAAGACTTAAGGTAAACGACATGTAAACGACGACATAACAGCCGTACGAGTTATTAATCGGCGAGCAACACTGATAGCTATTCTAATGAGGAACGCTACAGGAGCCACGGAAGGAGGCCGAGGTGAACAGACGGTATAAGAAACGGTAGCAAGCAATTGTTTACGCGGAATTTTTTTCTTTGATTATGTACTGGATGTGAATTTTCATTTGGAGGTTTGTATTGGGGTTAATATTTTGATAGTGATGAAGACGTTGACTATGCTATGGTTGGGTTGGCTTTTAATTTGAATTATTAGGTTAGGATATTTTAATGATATTAGAGCTATGTAGACTATGCTATAGTTTGATTGGCATTAAATTTATTCGAATTAGGTCTTTATTAAAAGATTTTAGTAGGTAGGCACTACAATTAGGTGTAACAACTACTTAAATATTTATAGTAAATAGCCTCTATGCGAGCTCCATTAATTCGTAACTACAGAGCGTGGAAATAAACTAGTTTACATCTATGACATGCAAGGCTTATTAGAACAATAATTCTAGTTATATTTCGTCAATTTATTACGGTCGACCTGCTGGGCACGCGTCTCTTCAGAGGAGGTTTTGGATCATCGACCGCGCTGGCCAAGTGCGAATTTGTAGACTTCAAACACGTTTATTGACACGCCTTGTTTGAATGAACTAATTTTCTTAAGCCCTTAGATATGGTGGAATTCTTTGGGGTTTGACTATGGCAGTATCACTTTTATACTTAAAACAGTGGTGAACAGTTGCTATATGCTGATATGAAGTTAACTTATCCCTCAGTATCAATTTATCCTGGATTGAGTTTTTGTAGAACTCCTATTTAATTCTGGATGATTGCATTGGCCCAATAACTTCACAACAAATGACTACAAACTCTTTTGTTTCCTCCATCTCTAAAAGAACGTAGTAGTGATAATGATTAATGCTACTAACCATCTCTGGGTGGCGTGTGCCTGGCGTGGTCGAGCGGCGGCAGGTACTGGGCGGAGGCTCGCGACATCAGTAGCGGCCACACACCAGCTCCTCCGTACAGTGCGCCGAGCCCGCTGCAGTACATCAGCGCTCCTAGTTCTGTGTAACGAGAGAATCATTGGTATATGCTGTAATGTTTCACTTGTCGGTGTCTGCCTTACTATTGGTCAAGGATCTCCGCCTAGAGCAAGAAGGAATTAATTAGGCCATAGTCTACCGCACTGGCAAGGTGTGAACGGTAGATTTAACACACTTTAGAGATCTGTCAGGCCGACGTAAAGCAAGTGATAATTAATTTTAAACTTTTTTATATGTATAATGGAGCATGCAATCTACCTGATGGTAAACGGCAACTGCCGCCCATGGACATTTGTGATCCATCCCAGATAAGACTAGAATCCCAACTGAAGTCGACATAGATGCGTTGCTACCTCTGAGAACTAAGTTGGAATGCCTCGTTAAGTGTATCTCCCT
>DWRA01004327.1:0-10977 GCA_018250295.1 Spathilepia clonius
TTAAGCGCTGCTGTCTTCTGGTTTGAAGGGTGTGGTAAGGGAGATAAACTTAACGAGGCATTCCAACTAAGTCCTCAAGGGTAGTAACGCTTCTGTGGTCGACTTCAGTTGGGATTCTGGTCTTATCTGTGGTGGATCACAAATGTCCATGGGCGGCAGTTGCCAGTTACCATCAGGTGGACTGCATGCTTGTTTGCTACTCCATAATTAAAAAAAAAGTATAAATATCGTCTGTGAAAGTCCTAAGAAAGGTCTATGAAGGGATTTGTGAAAAATAAACTTACGTGCACACTGTCACGTCTTCTGTTTCTCTGTGGAAACATAAAGACGTACGTTTGAATGTTCGATGTCCGAAGCCTATCTCTAGGGTTTTAGGGTATAATCGCATTGGCTTTTGCGAGCCTGTTCGTTGACGCGTTGCGGACGGCGCATAAACCATGCTTGAAAGTTATGGACAGCTGTACATTCTAATATGCAAATACTTAACACTTACACCCAAGTGATTGTATTAAAACTTATTCACTTAGTTTTTATAAGCACGCAGCTGAATAACGATTATGCAATCCACTTGAAAGTAGTCATTGCCACATATCTGTAACCAACTACGTGTAGAAGAGAGGATCTACCTGGAGCCGATGACAGACGCGTTGCCACTCTTGGTACACCAAGTACATATTATGTAGGTTAGTCCGCATCCATAGCTTTCCACCGAAATGCAAAAATTTCTTCATGTTTCAATATTTGCATTACACATTAAAATTGAATGGCTATATACCTATATTAAAAGTAAGAATATAAACATTTTTTTTTAATTTGTTTCACCAAAACTATTTTAATGACTTATGATATCTATAAATCGTCTAAAATTGTAATATTAAAGTTGACTAAAGGTATATGATTTTAGATTATGGCGGAATTTATACATTTGGGTATGTAACAACTATCTATGCAACTGGGTCGAAAAATCTAAACACCGTATCGTGAGTACCCGTTACATAACAAAATGTAGTCCAAAGTGTCATATACGTCCATTGACGGACGATCTTTCAGTAAAACGCTTGCAAACCGCCAATGTGTTAAGGCCCTTAAGGTGACGCTTTAGGTGCTATCCATGTATAGTACTCTGGATCTAAGCCAGATATCAACTGCGGCATCATTACTAATTCATTGACATCGTTTTCTTTGTGACAGACTGATATAAATATGGAAGAGATGTCGGCTTTACCTACTACGAGTATTTCTCTTTATTTCTCGTAGTCTTACAGACTAAAACTAAGCTCAAAATTTTATGACTGAACAAGAATCTTAAAGTACCAAAATATTGTTATATAAAAGTAACTTTTCAGTATTTAAAATACTTGTACAATTAACTTCATGGCAAGGAATGCCGTTCATAGACTTGTCACAAATAAATCAGGAGTTCTATATTGATACACATTCTTTCTATAGTTATCTGTATTTCTAATTTGCGTTATGCCATTGAGATCTGAATCAGAATATCTGCTGATTGAAGTGAACCACAGGCTACTTTGAGAACGTTGTTACAATTCACATTAGCGTAAGTTTCCGTGATGTTTTATTTTACCATACCACCTGATATATACCACCATATGATAATTGTTTATATATCTTTTATATATTAATAGGAAGAATGTGTAGATAAGAGTATTTAGAATCAGAGGATTCTTTAAAAAAGATCTGAAAGGCGTGTGAAATTTATTAATCCACATATGATCAGCGCGTTTTACTAGACCCTAATTCCCTATCACTCTGAAAGCCCAACCCAAGCCCAGCAGTGGGACAGTAATGTAGGGCAGGAAAACCGAATTTCCTTGGTAGCTTTAGACCTCCGACATTATGAAAAAATATACCACGAAGTTATTCCGTCTTGTAACTGTAATAAAAATCTATTCGAAATCCTATTCATTACAGTTCAGAAGCAATATAAAACAGATATAACACGTTTGGGTTGCCACTCCAAGCTCGAACCGCTCACATATTGCTAATTTGAGGAGTGTACTCCGCACTACGCTTGTTTATACCCACTGCATTGGTTGTGTAGCTTTTGTGACATACAGCTACGTTCAATGGAGAGCAAGCTACGCAAAACTTAAGTTAAAAGGAATATTTTCCTTTCTTTAAACTTAAAATAACACTTTCAGATTACATTTTTTTATTTATTACAAGATGCTTGAAGATCTTATAGAAATTACACTGCAAAAGAATTTGATTTGAAGTGTCAACCAGTAATTTCGTGTCTATAATTTTGAAGTTGTCATGTTATTATATTTGTGGCCGGCAGTGGCTATTCACCAGCAGATGAACTACATATGTGTTTCCTATTTCAGCATTCAAGTTAATGAGAAAATATATTTGTCAATCACTTCGACCGTGTGTCACATATAATGAGCATTGATCACACACGAATCGTATTCCGGTGATAGCATCCAAGCAAGACAGCCTTTGCGACGACGAAACTAAATATACCAATTTGTTCTGAATACTTTTTCTCTATAATTTGTTCATTATACGCGTATGCAATAGTTTTATAAATATTCGCCTTATAATATTTTTTTGTAAATATTAATAAAGGAAATAAAATCAGACGAAACGAAATGTAATGAAATTAAACGAAGCGGAATGAAACTATATGAACTGAAATGGAACGGAATCATTCATTGCACAATAATTTAAAATGTAATAGATTAAATATGTATTTGTTTAAAGTAGTTAACTAATGTAAAAACATCCATGATAGAGATTTAAAATACATATTACTTCATTTTTTTATATGATGGAGTAGCAAACGTGCAAGCAGTCTACCTGATGGTAAGTGGCAACTGCCGCCCATGGACATTTGTGATCCACCCCAGACAAGACCAGAATCCCAACTGAAGTCGAGCACAGATGCGTTACCCCTGAGGACTAAGTTGAAATACCTCGTTAAGTTTATTTCCCTTACCACACCCTTTTAACCAGAACAGAGCAGCGCTTAACACTACTGTTATAAGTCAGAAATACTTTTGCAGTAATGTAAAAAGAAAGGAGACGAGAGAAACATACTCGTGTAATAAAAATAAAACTAGGTTTTTTATAAGTAACAAATTATCGTCCACAGACGTGTGTACTTTTGCATTTGCAATATATTAAATGATGTTTTGACCTAAATCAGACGAACCTGGAAAACACTTAGTTGGATCTCGTACTAAAATCGTTTCCCATGTAATTCAAGTACTTACTCAAACATCCCTAATAACCAATATTCATTCAATCATTTTTATACTGTTCATACATTTTTTAGCTAAAATTATTCTCAAAAGTTTGTAGAGCCCACCCTTTCGAACAGCGTAAAAGGAAATCCATCCAGCCGTTTCGGAGATTAGCCAAAACAGACACATAGACACACAAAAAAATATAGTTATATTTTTGTTATAAATACCGTATACATTGTCATTTACATTTAGTAAGAAATAGTCATTATGATATACACAAACATACACGTCAATTTAATTTATTTGATTAAATTATTATTAGTCATAAATTACGTTATATTAATATTATAATCAAGTCGTGGCTTAAAATATATACCTACAAAAACAATATTCCGATAAACTGTGAGCACGACGTTATTAATTTAATTACATTGTTATTGTAAGTTAATTTTGTACTAAACAAAATTACTACTTAATTGAGTTTGGGCCTTTTTCCTGTCACGCAGGCGCAGCCCCGAACACGTGTCTCACTCGTACACGTTTGTTAACTCGCAGCATGCATAATGCAACTTGCCCGCATACGGGCAGACCCGCACGATACAAATACGCATGACAGGAACACTGCTTGTCCTTAGTATATTTAAAGTCTCAAAATATGAAAATCTAAGTAAAAGATAGTTGCTATTTTCTTATTCTTAAATCTTATGAATGCAAACTAACTTTATTTCGACGAGCCACTAGTAATCACTATTAGGGAGGAAATAATGACGCAATGAGGATGCATTTCATGTTTAGATATTTAACGGAAAAGTAACTCGAACATGATTTATTTATTAACTTCCTGTTTACGAAAACATGTTTACGAGTTTTTTTTTTGTTCCTACTGTACTCGCTAAGATATACCGTGTATTTTACCATAATGGTATTAGTTCGCTAATAAACTACGTACTTAAAGGGGGTTTTCAGTTATCCGCCAAATTCTTAATTATTTCGTGGGTAAAAAGTCGTCATTTAGTTGTCTGCCTAACCGAGAATTGAAGCTGGAACTACTTGTCAGATGGATATGATAACCGCTCTGTTACGCGGACAGTAATTTCCATTCAAAGCAAATTAAAGGCTTATTGTTTGATATAATTATTATTCTACATACTTATATATTATAGCAGCTCGTATATGGTGTATATTGTGTTATTAAATTATTTTAAATTACAATATTATAGCTATTTAATGCAATAGGAGGGTTGTAGGAACGTAAATCGAGGTAAGTGGTTGTTCAGGGCGGAATAATTCGTCTCCTTTGACGGTAATCTCATTATTTTTGGCATAGCATAAATTACTTAGCGGTGTAAGATGGATGAGCTGGGAAACGGCTTACATACTTATAAATAAATTCAGCTCATAACGTTATAAACGTGTGGTTTACAAAAATACTAAAATTAAGGTATGTTATAAATATTACTAATGCCGCTTTTTGGTCCTTTTTTATACAAGCTATGCCCTGCCGAATCAATTTCATTTAAAATTCTAATAACATGAATACAATTATTTTTTTAAGTTTCATAGCTTTTAACGTTTTTGCTTGGAACTCTATACTTTCTGTAATAAAGATATCTTAAGTTGTAGGATACGTGCGCATGCAAAAATATACACATCCATACATACCACCAACACGTGTTTCGTTCTAAAACTCAGCACAAATTCGAACTCGGGCAGCGCGTTGAACTATAGCCTATACCCCGCTCACTCTGAAAGGCCCGTCCCCAGCAGTGGGACTTTAATGGGTTAACAAGGCTCACCATTCAACTCTCGATCACTCCGGATGTTCTACATTATACGTCAATTACAATTTACGCAAACCAGGTTTACGCCTATTGTCTACGCGTCATCCAAATTTCCAGCCTGATTAGATAAAAGCATAATCTGTTCACGTAATTTCACTCATCTAAAATTACCCATAGATGTCGCTTAATAACAATATATCCATCGCAACCCCACGGATGGGGTAAGTGAATAGTAAATTAATCGAACACCAATAATTTACCGGATGCTTTACTAAGCTCAAAGCGACTATCAAAGTTCCAATATCGTATACATTAATGTATAACATATTAAGAGACCGAGATTGCTCCATATAATTAAATTCCAAGAATAATTTCCGTCGTGTGTCATATAAGTTTAATAGGCTCTGAAGGCAATTGGGAGAGAAATCTCCTAATTATATTTTACGTTACGACGTTTCTGTGGAATTCTACGCGTCGCGCTCTTAAATCATTTGTTTAAAGATTTTAATACTAGTTGAAAACCAAACTTTGCATGAATTTTATCTAATATTTCTAATTACAATTACGTATGATTTGATCGTGGTACCTCACGCAACACATATGTTTAGCATAAAGAAGTACTTGATTTTCGGTAGAAGGGTGTAGATGCCGGCTTATTTACTTACGATCCGGTGGTACTATAACAAAGATATTACACAATAACTGACTTTTAAGACTGACGTTTAAGACTGAAGACTGACTTTAAGAGTAACTGAATTTTTAAGTGCCTCCATAGGCCTATACAAAATAAATAAATTTCATTTAATTTAATTTCTAATTATATTTCATTTCACGAGAAAACCATCGAAGCGCTTAGAAGTGACAATGCATCTGTGATCGACTTCAGGTAAAATTTAATTACGGATTATCACTACTGCTACTTAGACATACCAATTTAATTTTATAAAAGTATAATATAAAACATTGTTAACGGATTTCTAAAATTCGGGCGACGAAAGCCTAACCAAATAGTAACGCTATTGGTTTTGACGAAACGATTTATATATAACTGAAAGGGTTATTTGGGATGCGAACAGGTTTTAACAATTCATAGCGACCTGTCAGTTTCGAATGAACTATTGGCTATTTTATTCACGTTTCAAAACTAACTATGAAAGACGGAATTTGTATGAATGTATTTAATAGGTTTTTAGGTAACATACGAAAATGTCTACATGATGATTAGAGCTCACCTACGTATATATTTGTAATATAGATCTATAAATAGAATCATAAGGGCTCTGAAGACTAAGTCGAACGATTAATCTTATTTGAGGTTAATTATAGATGTCCATGGATGGGGTCACTTACCGTGAGGTAGAGCATGATTGCTTGCTACTTCTATATTATAAAAAAAATATATGCCATAAGCTTAGATCCCGTCACGGCTTCCTGCAATAAATTAGGTCACTGACTCCCACCCCTTTTCCCTTTCGATACTCATTGATTTGACCTCTTCCACATGTATTTTTAGGTCCTGATTATGGGATGAGTAGAGAAAAATGCCTTACATATTCATAAAAACATACTTGATTACAACATTTCTACACCCATACCAACACAAATCCCTTATGCACCATGGTTGCATAAACACATAAAGTTTTCTTTTATATAATGGAAGTAACGGGTAAGATCAAAATCTTACCTGAGGTCAACCACAGACGTATTGCCATCCCTTAGGACTAAATTGGAACGCCTCGGATAAATATGTCTTCTTTATCACGCCCTTCAAACCAGAATACAGCAGCGCTGAACACTTGTTATTAAGCAGAGGTAGATGTGACAATGGTTGAACCACCAAAAGTTCTACCACCTTCAAATACCCAGAAGAAAGAAATACCCAGACTCTAAAAAAACTATGAAATTTTATCAAATATCACTCAGAACAGTCGACGTCAAGTCTTTAAGAAGATATAAAAATCCAGGCAATTTCAATTAAATAAAAAAATATAAATTCTTGTCTATCGTGAAAAAGAAGTCTGCCTTTGTTAGAGGAAATAACGAGAATGCGTATACTTTACTATAAAATTTGCATTTATAATATAAGAGGATGAATGCTCCTCCCACTGTTCTAGTGAAGCGTGATTTGCAGCTAAATAGGTGTATTTTACAAGGCTAGGTCACATTTACATTAAACTACTTTTTATGAAATTGAATTACCAATGCCCGTTTGCTACAAAATCTTGGTAAAGGTACACAGCTTCTCAAAGACGTTTGATAATCAACCTTAACTAGGATTGAAGTCCTCCTTGAGATCAGCCACAGATGCGTTGCCACTTCTGAGGGCTTCGATGATTTCCTCATAAAATGAAATAAAATTTGATATTGAATTAAATTTAATTTATTGATTTTGTATAGTCCTACAGAGGCACTTACAAGTGCCAAGTACACGTGTAGTATAACTGTATCCGTTACAATATTCGTCAATCTAGAATACAGCAGAGCTTGACACTGCGGTTATAAGTACCAAAAAAGTAGTCGCCGTATACAAACACAAAGGGGAAAATTAAAAGAATATCTGGATCTCGACAAGAGCACTATCTAACGACTCCAACTATAATTGAATTATAGCTGTACTTGGTAACCATTCACGTGACCAAAAGCATAAGTAATTTTTTTCCTGGTAAGTAAACGCAAATATATACGCGACGAATAGATAACCTCTTCTTTTAGAGAAGGAAATCTGTTAAAAAACTTATCAGAATTGATAAAATCCCTCAGAAGGAATTACAAAAACCTACACACATAAATTCTATATACCACGATTAAGATTATTACATACGCATTTAGAATTTCTCACACTAGCTGCAACCCATTTTCGTTCCATTGCCGAAGAAAATAAATTTTAGTTCTCAGTTCTGTGTGAAATTAAAATTCGCTCGTGAGCGCACCTCACTTTCAATTCGAGCAACATCTGTTACTTTCCTTTAGAAATAAATTACTAGCTGGTAACATTTCTGATGAGATTTAAAATCACTTAAGGGTTCAGTTGGAAATCGTGGGTAGAATATCAACAGCCGAATTGTAAGGGTTAATATACTAGTATATGAGTCTGTGTAGTCGTACACTTGGGAGGTCGTAGCATCAAGATGACAACTGGTTAGTCATAACGGCTAGTCCTGGATAGCAACTCTTACAATCCTCACTATCGGCTTCTATGGCTGGCATTGCGGCAACACTGGGCAATAGAACACTGCATTCTAGATTTTATAGAGTATATAAGTAGCCGGGAAGTTTTTTAAAAACATTACATTTAGGTCAATTTAATAAGTTCATTCGGAAGAATACTTAAAATCTTACTAGAATGACATTAATCTTTCCATTTTAGTGTAGTCAAAGATGCACTCAATTTTAGAGAAGTCTAACTTTCCTTTACTTTACTTTGTAATAATTTTTAAGAATTGACTGACTGAATAGTATACTGAATAGTAAAGGTTATTAATATCATCTTAAGAAAAACGATATCTCGGTAAGTTATCTATAATTTTGTCTTTGTAGCGTTGTCTTAAAGAACGTCTGGTAATCCATTTCAGATTGCGTGGACAATGACTTTAGTTCTTATCTTCTGTATCTTTATTACTTTAAACAACTTTATATACTTTAAGTATGTAATTATTTGTAACGTTTAACCTACATTTAACATTATACTTCTTTAAGTTATCCAGCTCTTTTGTCTTATATCATCATTAAAATCACCACGGTCTATTACATATTTCTTACATTTACAGTGGATGTCCAAAAAATTTTCATAACAATTTCAGAGCTAGTAAATGTTTCTATATTAAGGGACCTACATATATAAGCAAACCACAATATGACTCCACAGCTCAACACATCATAACTCTGTAATCCTACATAGTCCTACCTGATATCTGTCACATATGCATGATTAACTCGGAAATTTAAGTTATAATGCTTCGTGTAGGTTATTTAAAGTAGAATATTGAAGCACTTGACTTGTTATAAGGTATATATCGCTTTAGTTTTTTTTGTTTTAGAAGTAGCATATTTGACGGTCAGTGACTACTGCCGTTCGTTATCTGTAATCAACATCAGATAAGATTAATGTCCTACATGAAGTTGGTCACAGATGCAATACTTCCCCTAAGGTCTAATCACTAAACGAAAACTTCAATGCTAAACACAGCAGCAATTAGCACTGCTGTTATTAGGCAGAAATACATAGGTGCTGCAGTGGTGCCTCCAGAATCGAACTGAAATGGGTTCTACCACCAGCTAAAGCGGTAGTGCCAAGAATCGTGAATCGTTGTACCGTTGATTTTAAGAGGAAAAACGAGCATTACAACAAATATTCCACAAAAGGGCAGATTGCCGGGTTAAAGTGATAAAAATATTTTTACGCCGAGAATTCTTGAACCCTCTCGAGAACCTCAAACGTTTTCCTAGCGAGAGTAAGAACTCTCAGCGTAAGGGTTTCATGTTATAAGTACAACCTTTGTTTCGAGAATCTCACACTTTTGAATTGAGAATGTTAACGGTTTTAATGGATCTGAATTGCTTAGATTTTTATCGGGTTTCTCTCACTGTTTTCTAATTTACGCAGTGACATTAGGCATTTGCTTTATAAAGCATTAAATAATACGTTAATGATATTAAAATTAAAATCGTAGGTGTCGTCAGAATTACTAAAAATTTAAGTCATAAAAATTGTTTGTTATGGAAAAGTTAATACTCATAATGAAAATTACATATATATGATGAGACTGTACTTATTTTTTTAACCGATTGCCTACGAAACTCTAAAACGAGAATAAAAAATTGCTTTCGGTACATACTGGAAGTCGGGAAGTAAGTGCATAGTAGAATCCTTTTTCAGTATAATTTATTAACCCTCCTGTGTTTTGGACAAAAGGATGAGACAGTCAGCTGCAGACAATGAGCTAATTCATCTTGGTGCTCGAAGCGGCAACGCTATTTCCATTTTCAGATTGCAAGTATTGTTGCATTGGATAGTTGCAGGCTAGTCAGAATTAGGCAGGTCAGAGCAGAGCAGATAGTGGTAACGAATTTCTAATAAAAACTAAAAACAGTACTGCGACTTTTGATTACCTAAATGGATAGAGGTTCGAATCCGATGTACGAATTTTTAATTTTTTTAATTCTGATCATATAAAATTTTGATGAACTAGAGATGATTAAAACATACTCAATTGTATTGCTTACTTTGGTGAGATAAATGTTTAAAGATAATAATTAATATTTAAACCTTACAAATAGGATATACGCATATGAGTTCTAATAATATCATCATCAGCCCAAAATTGTTGTTGTCATTTCGCATGTCTTAGTATTACAAGCACTTTCATTTTAGGACTCCAATTTTCACTACGCTTAAGACTTGTTCTTTTCAAATCTTTGTCTATTTCTTTTTCTTTTATTCACAGACATGCCTCTTCAACGTGTCCCGAAAAAAGACAATGCTAGGACGACGGCTTCTCTCGCTACGCACAAACGGTACTCGGCTGTTTCCAAAGAAATAGGGCTAAGTGGGAGACGGGCTGGCGCAATTGTAATACAAGTCATTGATGACAAATTCTTGTATTTTATCATATTTACTGTTAAAATTAAATATGTATATATACTTTACAAAAATTTGTTTATTCACTTCTCAAGAAAAAATAAACAAAATGGCAACAATTGTTTAAATATGGTTTTACGGTCTAGTACTATGTCTAACCAAATAATCTTTTGTTACCTTTTTCCTTCTTTGAAAGAAAAAGGTTATGTGAAATCCTCTTATGAACATGCCTTGACAGCATTAAGTTAATAATTTTATTCTATTCTGTATTTTACAACAAAAGAGTTATGTTAGTTTAAATCGCAATATTAAGTAATTACATCAAATTGAAATAGCATTTATTTAAAAATGTATACCTACAAAGTATGTTCCTTTCCGCTTGTACCTATATAACGCTTCATAGTAA
>DWRA01004328.1:0-10977 GCA_018250295.1 Spathilepia clonius
GCGTTGCTACCCCTGAGGACTAAGTTGGAATGCCTCGTTAAGTTTATCTCCCTTACCACACCCTTCAAACCAGACAGTAGCGCTTAACACTCCTGTTATTAGGCAGAAATAAATGTGGCGGTGGTGCCGCCGGAGTCGAACTACATAGGGTTCTACCACCTTTAAAACGCTAACGTGGAGGATATCATAGGAATTAACAATATCTACATAATTATGTAACTCTGTCTGTATGTGGTCTTGGTATTGATTGTACATTGAATGCATTAATTGAAAAGTCAAAATTGTATAAGAAAATTAATTACTTTTACGACAAATATGTATGCTGTGGTGTTTCTTTTGCCGCTTTTTCTCCATAACGAACCTTGCGAAATCATGGTAGGTTATTGACGTTCAAAGATACTTCTGTAAAAACATACTTTCAACAGAATATTTTGATTTTGAATACAAGCAAAACTCTCTCCGTTATAAAGAAAAAAAGTTGTCTGTGTTGTTCAAAACCATGGTCACCATTTTCTTTGTTCCCCAGTGGGAAACCTTAAAAAGAAATTCGGTGCCTTGGAAACAACACAAGCTTATATGAGTTGTTTTTCCCGGTGGCGCTGGCCGGCTGGTCCGACTTCCTACACTTGTCGCCCACAAACCCAGAAACGCCTTAATCGTTACCACAGGCCTTATCCTCAGGACTGCAGGGACATACCATGGTCACCCTACTTAAAGTGACATGGGGTCGCTTTTGTCGCGTCCCACATCTGGCTCACAGGCAGGGAACAATAGGATTGTTCAGTGGAAGTGTGGGTTCCTGATTGGTTCTTAGGAGTTCAATATGTACTCTACTACACGTACAGGATAATGGGGTTCTAAGTCGGACCTTTATTTGTCTAGTGTTAAGTGTACAAACATATCCGAGGCGTTCTAATTTAATCCTCAGGGTAGCAACGCATCAGTGGCCGAACTCAGAAAGGAATCTAATTTTGTCTTGTTGATCACAGATGTCAATGAGCGGCAGTGGCTACTTACCAGTACATCAACAGTATGATTGTTTAAGTTTTTATGTAGAAATAGCATGCAATCCATCTGATTGTACGTAGGCACTACTTCCTATGGACATTTGTAATCAACCCCAGATAACATAAGAGTCCTATCTGAGATCCACCGCAGTGCGTTACTACCCTTGAGGATTCAGTCGGAACGCCTCAGCTTTGTACCCCCCCCCCTCCTCAAACCAGAACGCAGCAGCGCTTTAGACTATCGTTAAAACTGAAATAGTTGTAGCGGTTGTCCTGCCTGAATCGGACTACAAAAGACCACCATCAAAATAAAATATATCAAACAGTTCAGAAAAAAACGAAGCATCAACATATTTATTGCTTTTGCACTACCCGCATCACAGCTCGCTTCAACACAAAAAGGTTTAAATTCACTAGTTTTAAAAATAAATGTGGGGTTAAAATAAACCCTTCAGAGGGATCGTTGGTTGGTTCAAGTTATTGGACCGTAAGCCCCAATTAGCCGTTCAACTCGACCGACATTTTCCTAACGGAGGCGCGCCATACATATAAAAATCTATTAGATAGAGGTTAGTTTAACTACACATTAGATAGTGTGTCATTGTTAATCCATGACTGTCCCACTGCTGGACTCACTTCATTTAAACGGTTTAGGCCACAGTGCCCTGTGCTATATTACTGTGCCTTTACAGGAGACGAGTCTCATCTCATTTACACTATAGTCCACGGCGCTGGCCATGTACGCATTAATAGACTTTACATTTTTTTATTTGATGGAGTAGCAAACGGGCATGCAGTCCACATGATTAAGTCCACATGCGTTGCTACCCCTGAGGACTAAGTTGAAATGCCTCGCTAAGTTTATCTCCCTTACCACACACTTCCAACCAGAAGACAGCCGCGCTTAACACTGCTGTTTTTAAGCAGATATGTGCGGCGGTGGTGCTGCCGAACCACAAAGGGTTCCACCACTTTTAAATGATATCTGTTTGAAATCTGTTTTACTATTTTCGAAAACACGCTTATTTATGCAAACCTAGTGAAAGGACGTCGACGTAAGCAGTTTATTGGACTGAAAGCCCCAATTAACCGTTCAACCCGACCGACTTTTGCCTGATGGAAGGGAAAGCGACTTCATTATCGCCTGGTAGACAGTTTGCTCTCGGAGATTGATATTGTTTGAAATATATATGTAATTATTACAATTATACATATATAGCACTAAGATAGATTTAAAGGTGGTAGACCCCTTTGTAGTTCGACCCCGGTGCCACCACCGCCACACTTATTTCTGCCTAATAACAGCAGTGTTAAGCGCTGCTGTGTTCTGGTTGTAAGGGAGACAAACTCAACGAGGCATTCCAACTTGGTCCTCACGGCTAGCAACGCATCTGTGGTCGACCTTAGTTGGGATTCTGGTCTTATCTGGGGTGGACACAAATGTCCATGGGCGGCAGTTGCCACTTACCGTCAGGTGGATTGCATGCTCGTTTGTTGCTACTCCATCATATATAAAAAAAGATATACTTAGGATCGTTCTCAATCGAGAGTCTTAGATTCTATTCCCAGGCGTCACTGGTTATTCACAGTTATGTGTGTATTATAAATTAACTATCACTTTTAATGGTGAATGAAAACATCGTGAGGAAACCTAAGCCTGAGAGTTTAAAAAAGTTCTCAAAGGTTTGTGAAGTTTACCAATTCGCACTTGGCCAACGCGGTGGACTATGGCCTAACTCCTCTCTCAATCTGTGAAAAGACCATGCCCAGCGGTGGGACCGTAAGTGATTGATGACCGATGGTTTGCTTTCAGAGATTGATATTGTTGGAAATACATATGTTTTAAAGGTAGTAGGACCCTTTGTAGTTCCACACCGGCGGCATCACCGCTCCAATTATTTCTGCTTAATAAAAGCAGTAAGCGCTTCTGCATTCTGGTTTGAAGGGTGGTCGGTCGGACGGGATGGTGCGTGTGTCACCTGGGTGAAGCCCGATGGGTCAATGCGTTCGGAGGAGTCCGGTATCGCTCCTTCGGCGGTGCAGGGGTCCTCCACACAACGCTAAGGACGGCCACCAGGGGGTTTTAGTGGCTAAAAATCCCTGTGTCGCTCCCACGACACCGGGTACCTTTTGAAGGTGAACAAAAAAAGTTGTAAGTAGGATCTAGATTTAAATGTTTCTATCGACAGTCAAGAATTGATAAATCGACAAAAAAAGTTAAAAACAACACATCTGTGCCTAACTTAGAGTTTGTTTGAAATGAAAATAGCAATAGATAGAAATATCTAGAATATTTAAGGGTCCTAATTTATTCACGTACTGTAGTCCGCAAAATGATTTAGTCATTAATGTTATTTAAAAACCAACGACCTTATAAATTAATTGTAAAATACACCCGCGTGTTCAAGAATACAAAGTACGTCCTATTAATTAATTTCTAAGAAATGGTGGTAATTAAATTTGACTACGTCATTAGATATGTTCAAAGCAAAAATTTGTACATTTGAGTCCCCGGGGCTCAAGCGAATGAAAATTTAATTTATTCCTGTAATCTTTATCACTTTACGAGTGTATTAGGGATGGTTTCCTTGGAAATATTTGTGATGGTGAAACTAAGTGGACTTTTTTTGTATTGAAGTAGCAAACGAACAAGTCCACCTAATGGTATGTGGCCACTGCCGCCCATGGACATCTGTGATCAACCACAGATAAGTTATAGTCCTACCTGAAGTCGACCTGAGGACTAAGTTGGAACGTTTCGGATCTCTCCTCTTCCCCGCCTCTCGGATAAATATCTCACCTTTCGAATAGAATATAGCAGCGCTTAACACTGTTGCTATTAGGCAGAAATAGGTGTGGCGGTGGTGCCGCCGGAGTTTGAACCACAAAGGGTTGAGGTATAAAATTTGGGTTACATCCATGTCATGTTTTTTTTTATTTCATGGAGTAGCAGCCTGACATGCAGTCCATCTGATGGTAAGTGACAACTGCCACCCATGGACATTTGTAATCCACCCCAGATAAGACTAGAATCCTTCCCGAGGTCGACCACAAATGCATTGCTTGCCCTGAGGACTAAGTTGGAATGCCTCGACTAAGTAAGTTTTCCTTACCACACTCTTAAAACCAAAAGACAACAGCGCTTGACACTGCTGTTATTAGGCAGAAGTAGATGTGGTGGTGGTGCCGCCGGAGTCGAACTATAAAGGGTTCTACCACCTTGCAAAATGTAATATTTTTTAAACACGGTGAAACCGCGAGGCGCAGCTACTTAATAATAAATGATGGCACATGAAAATTTAAGAAAGTCACCTATTTTTATGCGTTATGACAATAAAATTGATCAAATTTCGATAGAAATTGTTAACTCATCCTTCTAAATGTGGTAATAAAAGTATGGACCACTAGCCTGCGACGACATTTATGAGAAAACGGACCAAGTGTGAATCAGGATCACATAGCGAAGGTTCCGTACTACCAAAACAATTTATGTATAATTAGAAAAAAAAATGTCAATAGACTTACACTTAACTGTTTATACATATTTTCCCCCGAATTCGTTTAAAGGAATTCGATTAAATTCGACAGTTTTTTGTCAGCACGATAGAGCATATTAAAAACGTTGAAAAACACTTCAATATTTTCTTATTATATAATAATAATAAGAAATTATTAAGCGTAACAATTTAAATCCATAACGAACCCTAAAAATTAAAATTTCGCACCATCCTTCAAGATCCCGATGACAAATTTCCTCATAACGATTCTTAAGAATGAGTAGGGTTCGAGGTCTGTCAGAAGTCCGTTTGAATCGAGGGCCAATCGATTTTTCTACAGTTACCTAAACGTGACGTGAAAACAAAAGGTTTTACCGATAATATAACGCACTAGAATCAGACTTGCAAGCACTTATACTTATTAATGATCTGTTTGAGGGTGGTAGAACCTTTTGGGAGTTGGACTCTATCGCCAGGCCTCGAGGCACTATCACCACACTAATTTCTTCATTATTATCTATAAATTGCTGTTATTACAGCAGTTTGTTATTGTTAAGTGCTGCTGTGTTCCTCTTTAAAGATGTTGGTAGGGAGACTTACTAATACGAGGCGTTCCAACTTCCCGTCATCTTTCCGTCACCACCCCGTCAGGATCTCGTTACCAGCCTGTTAACATCCCGTCACCATCCCGTCGTCATTCCATCACAATTTCGTTACCATGCAGTCATCATTCCGTTACCACGTTGTTACGATCTTTTTACAATTTCGTCATCCTCCTGTCAACACCCGTTGTAACACCATCATCATCCCGTCACCATGTCGTCACTAGTCCTTCACGATTTAGTCCTTCATGATCCCATCAGCACCCTTTAACCACTTCGTTACCACGCCGACGACCTCCCGTCACCAGCCCATCACCATCTCGCCCCCATATCAATTTAGATTCTCATACAGGGCTAGTGATGAACCTCAGACGAAATATAATTCCTCTCAAATGTCTGCTGTAAATGTCGACGCTGTATTTCATCCGACATTTGTGTTAAATTTAGATATTCGGTTAGAACGGCAGCTTCAGTTTCGTTCAAAATTCCATTTTGCGCTGCGAACGTGTTGGTTGCACATCACTGGATCCATTTACGTTTTGTGAAATGAATTTGTGAATTGATATTATTTGTATATTCTGTGACCGTTAAAGTATACTTGGTAGTATCTGGATATCTTCCATAGTGATGAATAGCAGCGATAGCATATTGAAACTTGGCTTCTCATTCGAGGAGTCCGGGGTTCGAATTTTGGGCACAAACCTTCGATTCTTCCATTTTATGTGCGTAATAGAAATTAAATATTAGTGGCTTTAATGCTGAAGGAAATCGGAAACGTATGTGCCTGAGAGTTCCATAAAAGAAGTTCTTAAAGATGTGGAAGTCTTCCAATACGCTTTGGCCAGTGGGGTGCCTAAGATCTACTCACTCCGAGCTTAGAGACAGGGCCCTGCAGTAGAACCATAATGGGTTGAAGACCAAGTAGGTAGATTCGGTGTTAGTGTCGGGACAAGAATAGGGCTACGGTATCCTTTGCCTGTCATAAGAGGCGACTACAAGGGGGCTTCTAGGGTTGCAGGTGGTAAGAGTGGCAGCTCGAACAGCCTAGCCAGTAACGCCAGGAAGGACTTTGTGCTCCTTCGGAGATACCGGGATCCTCCACACAACGCTGAGGACGATCACCGGGGAGGTTTAAGTGCAGTAAGAATCCCACATAACCCCGTGTCGCTTCCGCGTCCGGGTACCTTTTGAAGGTTTCCCCCTCGAAAACAAAAAAAAAGAAAGGTAGATTTGGTGTGTGGTCGCATACCATCGTAAACACCCGTAACAGACGGTGTAGGGACGGTATGGTGCTTGTGTGACCTGGGTGATGCCCAACAGGATAATGCGCTCATAGAACTCCGGTTGCGTTCTCCTGGATATCCCGGGGTACGCTCCGGTAAGGACGGAGTAGTTTTAGTGGGTAAAAATTCCACATATTCCATTGTAGCTTCTACGCCACCGCCACCTT
Organism: Spathilepia clonius; assembly: GCA_018250295.1. Taxonomy (NCBI): domain Eukaryota; kingdom Metazoa; phylum Arthropoda; class Insecta; order Lepidoptera; family Hesperiidae; genus Spathilepia; species Spathilepia clonius. The sequence continues at coordinate 6,557 of DWRA01004328.1, forward strand.
TTAAAGGTTCCCCTTTGAAAACCCAAAAAAAGGAGGTTCAGTAAATGAGGGGTACCAAATGATTCCTTAGAGTTGAGAGTAATGGCAGGTGTTTGTAAACGATTTCGGCTAAGAATGTGACTTCTATCCTTTTATAACGTAGTCTATTTATTATGGTTTTTTGAGCCTTCTTTGAAGAGCCCCATATCATAGCGCTCATCTAATAACATAAAACCCACTCGAATGAAGTGGAAGGCGTACGCTAGGTTAACTTATACATGGGATGAAAACTAATCCCTTTGCTACACATCACTAACTCAGTAGTTGCAGGTCTCAATAGAATTTTTAATTGGAGTGTAGGCAGGCATTTGTTTCACCAACGAATTTAGGCGATATTTTCCGATACGAGACGAGCTAAAATATGGAAAGATAATAATGTGGTAACATACACGCGACAGCCCGCACTGGTAACCGACGATAAAACATGATCGCTAGCGATAGTTTGCGAATGACCCTGGGCCGTGGCTGGCGGAAGCTAGTGACGATGTCGATGATAGCATGCAAGCGTCGGCAATTGCCGTCGCAACGTCAGCAACTGGCTGTCAAAACAGTAGCAGTTAAAGTTATTAATAGAAAACAGAACTAGCTCTGGGCTCCAAGTACGTTTTTTGGAATTATTCAAACGTTATCCTTATGGGAATTAGATGTATTGTAAGTCACAAAGGTTATCATTTGTCCTGACAATTCTTTGGAGATACCAAGAAATATCGTTATGACTCTATAAGGGACGTAACACACGAGCGACCGTAAGCTATATACGACGAGCAATAGCCTGCGCCAACGACGGAGGGCGTTTGCACGGGACACGCCGTGACAATCGGCGCCAGGCGAAGGCGATCGTGTTTTGTCGGCGCGGATCGCCCGCGCAGGTCGCTCGTATAGTAATGCTTTAGAACTTAATTTAAAGCCTTATACGCTTAAGTTGCTCTTTCTTGCCACATCGGCCAAATCAAGGTTAACAGCTCTTAGGCAAATTCATCGAATTAAAATGACTAGCTGATATATTTTCAAGGACATACAACTAGTTATAAATAACATAGTGCAAAGTTTTACTTTGAACGTAAGTATATATTTTTGTTCTTTCATTCTAATTGAGAAGTTGAATGACATACAGTTCTCTTATCAGATTTTTCTCAAGGGCAGCTATTTGTGTATAATATATTATCTCCATTTGCACATACATGTTTAGAATCGTCCTCTTCATCAGAGCAATATTGTATTTTCTCATCAAGTTTATAAATGACAGCCGTAATCAACTGCGTATTCAAAGAATAATCCATTAATTGAATTCGCTTTAGAATTCTACTGCCGTTCTGTTTTTCCTTCTGCATCGCGCTACGAGATTACAAGTGGAACTTACAAGGGTATACGAGGGGCGTTCAATGTAAGTTCTGTATCGGCATGATTTGCTAATCACGTGGGCAATTAGATAATTTATATAATTCTCTAAATTATCTGGTCGTTAATTGCCAGCACTACAAAATCATCATGGCTCTGAGTTATTTACGTGCAAATAATATCTCTTTTTAATGTTCCGCGAGGCTTTGTATGCATATTCTTTTTATTTGCTGGAAGAAGGAAACGATACTCCACCATATGGTAAGGGACATTTGCCACTCATAATCATCTATGGACTTCAGATAACATTAGAATCCTACCTGAATTCGGCTACGTCCCTTATAGGTAAGTCTCCTCTACCATATCCCTCAAACCGGAGGACAATAGCACATAACACTGCTGGTGCCCCCGGAGTCAAACAAAAGGCTCTACCAATTTTAAGTCTGAATGCATTATACACTAAAATATATAGATAGCAATAAAATGTTACAAGTTAAGCTAAAATACGTCGGTAAATGTCAGGTAGTCGTTCGCGAGGTCGACCTCCGAAGGTCGCTATGCACACAACATATGGTTTGGCAGTTTGGTATTAGTCTTATTATAGCTAGCTGCGCCCCGCGGTTCTACCTGCGGTTAAAAAATGTTACTTAAGTTGGTATCCTCGAAATTTAAAGGCTTTTTATGAAGATTTTCATACAACTCCCGGCCACCTTTTTGCTATTGTATATTATACTAATAAGTATGGACTAGATTGTCTATCAGATGTTGTAACCTTTTTGATGATATCGGTTCTTTGCTTCAATAACGTGTTATCTTAAAAAAACAGAATTTTACAGTAGAGCATTTTTTAAATTACAAAAAAATATTTTACTTAATTGTGTATTTTTTACCTTTATTTTAGATTACGTACAAACTTTAACACCTTAGATATCTCAAATCATAAGATACACAATTAAGATTTTTTTTAAATTTAAAAAATGCGCTCCTGTATTATAGTGTTTTATTAAGATCACATGTTATTGAAGCAAAGAAGCGATTTGTCAATTGTCTTTTAGAGTTTTTGTTGATATTGAGAAAAACATAGCGCCACATATTGTCCGTACAGCAGTGATAGCCTAGTGGTTGAATCACGGCTTCTCAATCGAGGGGTCCGAGGTTCAAACCCCAGGCACGTACCTCTGATTTTTTGAAGTTATGTGCGTATTACAAATTAATTGTCACTTGCTACAACGGTGAAGGAAAACATCGTGAGGAAACCTGCACACTTGAGTTGATTGAAAAAAAAAATTGTTCTCAAAAAGTGTGTGAAGTCTACCAATTGGCACTTCATCAGCGCGGTGAACTATGGCCTAATCCCTCTCACTCTGAGACGAGACCCGTGCCCAGCAGTGGGACAGTAATGGGTTGATGATGATGATGATGACATACTATCCGTATATTTTATATACATGGATTACATACAACTCATTAAGAGACGTATGCAAATTATTTAGGAATCTATTAAACAGTTTAAGCAAAACTGATGTCGATTTCCCCATATCACTAGAAATGTTTATCTTAAATTAAACATTATTAATACATCATTGAGATAAACGGAGCATTATGAATATTAAGTTAATAAATATACTTAATGACTTTTTAAAATAATGCAATTAATGAAATTTTTATAGGAAAGGATGTAAATTTATTTCGTGAAAATGAGTTATTTTGGTTTATGGTGTTGGGAAGTGGCAACTGCCGTAAATCCGTCCTCTTGCCACGTCAATTGACTCCAGACTAGATTAAAATCTTACTTGAGGTAGGTCAGACATGGTATGTTACCTCTGAGAACTAGGTTGATATGCCTCTGACTAGTATGTCTCCTTCCCTTCACACCAGAATACAGCAGCTCTTGACACTGCTGTTATTAGCCAAAAAAAGGTGAAGCGATGGTGCCTCTACAGTCGAACCACAAAGGGTCTTTGTTAAAGGGAGATCTCCCGCCGGGCTAGGTGATCATGCCCGGGGAGCGGCCGAGCTCCTACAGTCTCAGTTCGGAGCTTGTACAAGATGTTGAGAAAACTTCGATAGCGTGATTCAGAATGCACTGATGCCATCTCTTGATGAGTTGCGAGAAGTCGCCACAGATCCTACCACCTACAATATTACTCTCTTCAAAATCTATATGCGTTAAGTACATTCTCGTATTTTTTATAATAAATAAGTGATTTGAAATTGTATATTTGTTTTGTTAAAAATTCGTATGTAAATATATGTTTACATTATTATACGCGTTGTAAATTCTGTCCTACACGGCGGTGCTATACGGTTCGGTTTGTACGGAAAGAGACTTGTACGGAAAAGAACTTGGAACTTGAACATGGGGCTCTTCAAAAAAAGGTGCAAAAAGAGCTCTCCTCCCAAGCCGCAATGCATTGGCGACTAGCCTGGTCCAAATCTTGGTTGCAAATGTCCAGAGGCGACGCTGACTACTTTTCATCAGGTAGTCCGTCTGCCTTATCATTAGGTAAAATATACGAGTATAAAAAACAAAAAAGGCAACTGTGTTATTTGTATTTCAGCAGATAATCTCAATATGAATCTTAAAAAAAATATAATTAATAATTTAGTTATTTTATAATGATGTTGTGAACATGAACTATCAAAATATGCAAGTAATTAAATTAAATGTCAGTTTAAAACGCAAAGCAGTTGACCTTCTGCGTCTTGGCGAGAGTAACTATTTTTGGCAAGTGGTTTATTTATGTCTTTGCTTACTTAAAAGATTTTTTAGTATAGAAGTAGCAACGAGCATGCAGTCAACCTGATGGTAAGTGGTCCCTGCTGCCCATAGACAATTACCCTCAGATAAGATTAGAGTCCTAGCTGAAGTCGACTACAGATGCGTTGCTACCCTTGAGTACTAACCTAGAATAGATAAGATAAGATAAGATAAGATAATCGTTTATTCGATCAGCTTACACACACATTTGGTTAATATACACGAGTAAAATATAATAAGAAAAAAAAGAGAAAAGAGGGTGCAAAACATCACGAAATGGACA
>DWRA01004329.1:0-10975 GCA_018250295.1 Spathilepia clonius
TTGAAGGGTGTGGTAAGGGAGATAAACTTAACGAGGCATTCCAACTTAGTTCTCAGGTGTAGCAACGCATCTGTGGTCGACTTCAGTTGGGATCCTGGTCGGGTCTGGATCACAAATGTCCATGGGCGGCAGTTGCCACTTACTATCAGCTAGACTGCATGCTCGTTTGCTACTCCATAATATAAAAAAAATAAGAAACAAAAAAAGGCTTTTTATAATAATGGTATGCAAATGATATTTTATATTTTAAACGAAGATTCACAGGATACTCTACTCACTGTCATAAAATCATAAATTGTCATAAAATTACTTACTTATTTCCAAAAATGTGGATCATTTTCTATTTAACATGGGTACGCTAGATATTTTTAGGTACGGAACACAATATTTTAATGTTTTTTGTGAGTGCAAGTTTAGTAGATATTAGTAGAAAAACACTGTAGGTTAGTGAAAAAAAATGACGACAACTTGTAGTATTTACTTTCTTAACTAACCCTAGGCTTGTTAATCCGTTACTGTTCCACTGCTCAGAACAAGTATCTTCAGAGTGAGAAGCTTAGGCCATAGTCCACTACGCTGGCCAGATGCGAATTGCTACATATAACATACTTTTGAAAACATTTTTTAGGAACTCTCACGTGTGTAGGTTTTCCCACGGTGTTTTCATTCACTATCATAGCAAGTGACTAAAAAAATCAGACACGCTTCCAAATAAAAAAACCGTATTCAAATTGACAAAACCATTTGGGCGCTACGATGCCACAGACAGACACACGTTAAACTTGTAACACCCCTATTTTGCCGGCGGAGGTTGAAAATCAGAGGTACCTCGGGTTTGAACCTCGGACTGACCGATTGAGAAGCTATAATTCAACCAATAGGTCACAGTTCATTATATCGCGTGTTGGCGATATATTCACATAATGTTTTCCTTAAAACGTTATTAATAACATTTCATGATAATATTTACTTTACTATGAGTTATTGTCCATATTATTATTAACTGAAAATTAAAACATAACTACCAATACTTTCTTCAATTATTCAAAGTATTCACCAAACAAAATATTTAAATAAGTGGAAGTCTCCACATTTTATTTGGACAAAATTTTAATTTCAGCCGGTAGCTAAGCAAACAGAAAGCCTTCAAAGCAGAGCCTTTGCATTGCCTTTCCGAATGTGATTTTTGGAGCGGAACCCACCACGGTAGTCGACCACGGTTGGGGATTACATATTATTATGTATATTCCTTTTGTTCACGTATGTCGCCTGCGCTAAGAAAATGGATGAATTCGCAAAAATAATAAACCCACAAAAGTTTATCTCTGTTTTTATGTACAAATGTAACACATAATGTGTTTCTAAAATCAATTACTGTCGTTTAACTTTGTTATTTAGGTTGAAAGATTTTTATTTCTCATAAAAGACAATTGTCACTTACATGAGAACAATAACATATAAACAAGTACAATATTGATAATCCCGGTGCGGGTAGAAAGAAAAAAAAGGAGGTTTCAAATGTTAATCGTTAATTATGTTAGTTAATTCGGCAACTTAGTTGCAAACTCTGCACAATGTTTAAACTATACATTAATGTTATTGTAGATACTAAATAATATTTGAAGAAAATATTAATTTAAAATAAATTGGGTTTGTATAGTGTAGTATATTTTACTTTTAAGTTATGTAAAGACAAATCAGAATCAAATCACTTATTTTCGTTTATTTTAAATTATAGAATGCTTAGATATCTTATATTTTTAATTAAATAATATAGCTATTTTAAATTATAGAATGCTTAGATATCTTATATTTTTAATTAAATAATATAGCTATTTTAAATTGTCGAATGCTTTCATATCTTAAATCTTAAATGATAGAATATAGCTATTTTAAATTAGAAAATGCTTAGATATCTTAAATTTTAAATTAAAGAATATAGCTATTTTCAATTATATCATGCTTAGACATCGTCTCTATTGCCATACCAATACCTGTTTAATAAGGTCACTGTTAAGTACAATTATGTTACAATTTGAAGAGCGTGGTAAGAAATAGGTTCTAACGAGGCATTTCAATGTATTCCTTACGAGTATCAACACATACACGTTTAGACTTCAATCCTATTTGAAGTTGATTAGAAATGCACATAAAATTCGATGAGCACATATTCATAACGAACTCAATTAAAAATATACAATCCGTCTATCCAACTATCGTTTATCGTTGTAGAAAAACGGTACGTGCGTTGTCTAAAATATTTATCAACAAGGAGAAATTTCACGACGATTTCCTATGATTGATTGCAAATTAGAAATCTTTTACGTGTATTCAAAAGTGAAGACCAACCTGAGTGGCACGAGTCACAGTGCTCAAAGCAAATTCACTTCTGCAAGCAAACCGTCGAACGTTAAAAACAAATATTCGTGTTCGATCTATGAGGCCACAAAATTGCGCTCTAAATTGTGTGAAAATTTGCTGAAATTTGTTTGGATTTGAAATGACCCTTGAAGCGAATAATCGTAATGGGGCGTATTGTGGCATAGGTATACTAGATAACAGCGGTTTCGCTGCTGTAACGAATCAAAAAATATATTATTACATTGCACTGATTCAAATATACTTATTCTGCATCAAACTGTGAATAAATTTAATTTTTTTATGCATATTTTACAATTAAAATGCTGACGATAAAATTAAGGCGTAGAAAGTGTACTAAATAATATTCATTTATACTGGAAATTGTATGAATACGTGTAAGTAACATATAACGCCGCCGCAAGTCTAAATTCGTCATTAAAAGAGGTCCCGAGCCTAAAGTGAATAAATGATGATGTATTGACTATCCAAATTTAAGGAAAGTCATCAAAAAATTAACTGCTGGGATGCAAGTAGGGATTATGGAGGCGGAAGGTGGGAAGTCCAATGCGCAGGTATGATGCGCAGTACCCTCCGTGGGGTAGAACGGTATAAATACGAGGGACAAGAGGGCCGCACCACCGTTCAAATTAAGCAGCCCGCTCGGTTGCACCAGCAGTCGGGCTGCCGCGCCGCGAACCGACTTTCCAACAGTTAGAGTCAGTGATTTTACTTTCAATTTTAATTTTTAAAATTCATATTTTTCTCTTTTAAAATTTTTGGTTAATAGTTATTTTTTTTCAAAGTGCAGTTTTAAAATAATCTCTTTCACAATTGTTTTTCAGTAGTATATTTTTTAACAGTTTAAAAATTTAAATAATACCGCGCGTGTGATTTTTGTGACTTTCTAAAATATACGGGTAAGTATTAAAATACGGGCTTAATATGAAGAGAACGATAATCATGTAACGAAAAAATGATATTGCTGTATATTGTAATAGAAATATGTTGTCTTAACAACACTTTAACAAGTTTAAAACGTAAATAATTTAGAGGGTAACTTGCCGCCGGGCTCTACGAAATTGAATTTGTGGCGGGATCGCAATAAAATCTTTTTAAAAAGTGTCTCTGCTTGATGTTTTATTAATCATATCAATATCCGTTTCCGTTATTTTAAAAATAAACGGGCGTCGTAAAAAAAATACACACTCTTAATATATTAAAGGAACATCCTGTAATATGTATTTTAATTTCATTTTTTTTTATTTCTTGTCTTTTAAGATTTTATTGAAATTTTAAAAGACTTTATTTTTAAATGCTTTAATAAAACGAAAACATAAAATGAAATAAATTTTGTAGTTTATAAGTACATATTTCATCTTCCTGAGCACGTTCAGACCAGAATTTACACGAATAAATCTTAAAAAATAGGTTTGTATATCTTATGTGTATAAAAATATATCTATAAAAAGTCTGGTAATACCATTTATGACTCAAGAACTAGCTGGGCCGATTTTCAAGATCACGGATTTGTTGGGTTTGTATTCGGTACGTGCAGCGGAATAACTACTAAAATATACTAAAGATTCTCAAAACTACAATTATTTATGAAAAAAACCCGATACCACATCATGAACTGGCACATGACAAAAACAAATTACGGCGGAAAATAAAATTTTCCATCTGATTCAGTTTCGCGGTCATTTCATTGTGTGGCGACGGATTGTAATTTTTGACATCGTTTGGTACAACCGTTTTGGTTTTTATAGGTTTAACAAATGGTTAAAAAAAATATATATTGTAACTAAATCAATGATTAACTAAAATGAAAGTTAAACTAAACTGGATTCTCTAAAATTAACCAACTGTGCAGACTTACGCCGGGATTTGTCAGCATTTCTCGAGATTTCGTTAGTTTTCGACCGTTTTTGCATTTGAATTTGACTTCATTAATATTCAAACTATTGTGACTTGTAATCGCATTTGGAAACCAAACAAAAATGTCGTACATCAAAAGGTGCTTCGATTATGGGTACAAGTACCAATGAGTATCAATTAGTACCCAACTACAACTCGTCCAGGAAATGGTTTCTGTCACGTGAATTAGATAAATATTAATGTAATAAAAATATATTTCGACATTTATCGAACTTATTAATTTTGAGTTCATATTTAATTTCTCTTAATAAAAATCTGTATTTAATTCGGCTATTAAGTAGTTTACACCAGATTGATTAATTCTAAGGTGGTACCAAATTCTCCGGAATAAGTCAGTAATGAATATTTTTCTTTTTTCCAAATAAATCCTATTACTAATGATTAACATCAATAGTTGTATGCATAAACAAATATTTACCTATTTCAACTCAAAAGTAAATAATATAGAGTACTTTTGAACTGAGTTCACTTCATAATATATTTGCATGTTACTAAAGATGATTTTACGAAAAAACATTCAAAAAACAGTAATTAAAATAAAAGATTTTAACAAAAATTAAGGATTATGTGGACGAATAACTCGAAGGCGGTAAAGTTTCAAGTTTGCTGAGTGAAAGACGAAGAGCAATCAAGATGTTTTCTTTCGAGTTAAGAAATGAGAAAATACTTTAAATATAATAAAATTTAAGTGGGAACATGCAGCCCACCTGATGGTAAGTGGTCACTGCCACCCACGTAAATCTGAAACCAACAGCGTATAAAAAAGGTTTTACCTAACACCGAACAGTTACGTTGTTACTCCTGATGACTAAGATGGTCGCATCATATGTACCAGTAAGGCGACATCCACACCCTTCCATCGAAACGCAAGAAAATGCTTCACTTGACAAATAGTGGCGCTACCTCTTCAATCGAACCATACTGACTCTACCCTTCTTCATAGTAAATACTAAGAAATTACTATTAGTAAACGCAAAAGGGTACATTTACAGCATTTTAAGTTAGGCCTCCGCGCGCATCTTTAAACGCATCAAACCGATCCCTTGTGGTTACAGAGAAATATTGCATATATTTAAAAAACTTACTAAGTGATAATCAACATCAGCCCATTACTGTCCCACTGCTGGGCACGGGTCTCCTCTTTTAGTGGGAGGGCTCAGGCAATAGTGCACCGCTCTGGCCAAGTGCGAATTGGTAGACTTCACACACCTTTGACACTTTTTCTACTACATGATCAAACATTAGACTTAATAATTATTATTACGTTGACATTAGACGGGTATTACACAGATAGGTGTTACATAACCATGACTACGATTTGCATAGGAAATGTAATTCTAAAAATAATAGCGTATACATTTTTTTCTAAATTTGCTACTTATAAAATACAATAAAAACTGCAGCAAATTTATAACAACAGTGGATACAGCGACATTTTCGTGGGTCAAAAAAAAATTAAACTATTTAAATTAGTATATTAATAAGGCCTTTAAAGGAAAATAAACATCATATTGAACGGGAGCGTAACTGCAATACATAATAAATAATTCCAATTCCGCGTTTTATTATATCCTGCTTTACGCACGCAGAATAATGGTGGTACTAGTCCCAATGCGTGGTAGTGTTAGTTCCTGGGTGATAATGATGAACCCTATCTCCACTTGCTACTGCACTTGTGTGGGTTAGGAGCGACCATCAAACACCCTACACTACCCACACATAACGGGGAGAGACAGCAGTGTGGGAGAGATACGTTCTTCTCGCTGCGTTTCCTCACCCCACGGGGCTTCCACCACCAACTCTCTGCTTGCGTAACAGTACCCTTAGTATGAGTTTTTTACGTTTCAGGGACTCGATGGGCGTTAACAAGTTGGCCCATACTTCTAGCAGCGCTCCTACGCAACGTATCGGAACTAAAGATTTCGCTGCATGCGCTGTTAGGAGAAGTATGGGCCAACTCTTTAACGACCTTCGAGTCGCTAAAACGTAAAAAGCTCGTATTAAGGGTACAGTACTCATGCGCGTAGTTCACGCCCAGGGAGGTAGTTGAATTTATCGTTCCCTATACGAATAAAAATGATGTTGTAACTAAAAAGGTTTTTAAAATTCCGCGAAAAACGCTTTTTGGATCATTTTTTCGGCCATGCTGAGGGGGGTCTTACCATTCCTTATTTAAATATGTCAACGAACAAAATATTGTGGTAAATAAAAAGTTTTCGAAAATTCCGCAATAAAAAGGCTTTTCGAATGTTCTTTTCGCCCTTGCTGCGGGGGATCCGGACCTTCGGATTTCTGTTATATACGCCCATGCATCTACTAATGGTATGAGGCCAGGGGAGGCGGTGTGCGGGGAAGGGGAAGAGGTCAGCTTGTGTTCCTTGTAAATAATTTTGCAATAGTGACGTTAGTATAAAGATCAAAGGGCACATCCCTTGAAGGTCTGGGCGGGGGGTGGTTGGGTGACATTCTCCCTTTTATGCAGTTCTGTAAAGGGGTAGTGGGGTAGGGTTGCAACTCCTCTTCTGTGATTGCTACCCACCCCCTACCCCCTGCTACCGCCGTTAATAAATTTATATAGGCAGTGTAGGGTAACTACATCCTCTATCAACCATCCCCCACCTCAGGTACCACGGGCGCGTGCCACCTACCAGTACCTACCCCCTAAGTAGTGGGTGTTCCATTTCTGCGCAAAAGCAATTTATTGATTTTACTTCTTTAATTTATTTTGTAAAGTACTTTAACATTTTTTGTATGATCTAATGGATTATAGACTAAATAAAAGGAGGCAAAATGAGAACTAAACTGTAAATGAAACTTAGTAACTTAAGCTTATAAAAGACCATAAAGAATATGTAATATTATAAAATATTTGAAGGTGGTGGAAGGGTTTATGGTTCGACTGAACAGTATTGAATACTGTTGAAGTTTTGAAGGGTGTGGCAAGACATACTTCTCCAACGCGTTCCGACTTAGCCCTCGAGAGTAGTAACGCATCTTTGACGACAGATAAGAATCTTATCTATTGAAAGGTGGTAGAATTCGCTGTGATTTGATTGCGGAGGTACCACTACACCTATTTCTGCATTCTAACATCAGTGTTAACATTCTGGTTTGAAGGGTGTGGCAAGGAAGACAAACATTTCCGACGCGTTCCATCTCAGTCCTCAAGGGTGGTAACGCATCTGTGACCGACAGATAAGCATCTAATCTGATGAAGGGTGGTAGAATCCCCTGTGATTCGGCTACGGAGTTACCGTCGCCACACCTATTTCTGCATTCTAACATCAGTGTTAACATTCTGGTTTAAAGGGTATGGCAAGGGAGACATATTTTCGACGCGTTCCATCTTAGTCCTCAAGGGTAGTAACGCATCTGTGACCGACAGGTCAGCATCTTATCTATTGAAAGGTGGTAGAATCCGCTGTGATTCGACTGCGGAGGTACCGTCGCCACACCTATTTCTGCATTATAACATCAGTGTTAACCTTCTGGTTTGAAGGGTGTGGCAAGGGAGACACACATTTTCGACGCGTTCCATCTCAGTCCTCAAGGGTAGTAACGCATCTGTGACAGACAGATAAGCTTCTTATCTGTTGAAAGGTGGTAGAATCCGCTGTGATTCGACTGCGGAGGTACCGTCGCCACACTTATTTCTGCATTATAACATCAGTGTTAACATTGTGGTTTGAAGGGTGTGGCAAGGGAGACATATTTTCGACGCGTTCCATCCTAGTACTCAAGGGTAGTAACGCGTCTTTGATCGACAGATAAGACCGATCTTATCTGGGGTTGATTACAGATGTCCATGGGTCATAATTCGTTGTCAAACTATTTTTGTCCCACTGCTGGCCAAGTACGGATTGGTAGCACACATTTTATTTAAAAAATCGCAAGCATGCAAGGTTTCTCGCGAAGATTTTCTTCATAGATAAGTCAAGTGGTAACAAATTTCTAATACTTGGAATAACCATACGTGCCTGGGATTTGAACCTTGGATCTCCAAATTGAGCAGCCGAATATACGACCACAAAGATGAAATATATTAATTACTATAAATCACCTTTTCTAAAATTCCTCTGATTTACCGTATACCTACTATATGATATAACTGAACTAAGAAGAAACTTCATTTATCTCCCTACGTCCTTTGGAAATACAATCGATCATTATTTCAACAAGATGTTCTTAGTATATGCATAAAACACTGTTATGAGAATTTATGAAAAACGTGGATGATTTGCGCATTAAAATTTGTAATAGTTTTTATTACCCGATCGGAACATTCAGACTACAATTTACATTTCCTTTTATCTTATGGTCTATTCCTTTTATGTTATGGTCTACTCACAACACACTCGTTCTAACACCGCGGAACTTAAAGTAACTTTTTAAGACCCAAAAAAGCCTTATTTAGCGTTTTGTAGCGAATTAATACAAATTAAAAATGTATATATGAAATGTAAGCTCCACTTGTCAAATCTATTTGGCACTATACTGATTTATACAGAACACTAAATGAGACAATTTTTGGTGCCCTGAAAGGTTTTAGTTTTGAGTTACGCGAAGTTTCGGAAGTTAAGCTACGTAAAAAGACGCTTTGTACACGCACCGCTCCATATTAGGGTTCCCTGTGTCGTGGGTGCATTGGAAACACACAAAGACTATTACACAAACACCCAGACCCAGAAGATAAATCTAAATTCATTTAGATATCTGTCAGGCCGGGAATCAAACCCGGAACCCTCTGCGTGTCAGACTGCTATGTTGACCGCTGTGCTTTTACAAATTCTTGTGCGAGTAATAAATACAAAAAAAAATTAATATATAGTATCTGCAAATCAGCGCGTCACCTTCATATTATAATAGTTACCACAATGGCAACTGAGGTGAAATGTAACAGATACTTATGATAAATAAAATACTTTTTGTTAATTTTTACTTCGTTAATATTAATTGCTATCAAATGCAATAAGTAAAATTGTCTACACTAAATTGAAATTCCAGTACCTCCTACGCGAATCTTTAGTAGTTATATATAACTATATTTAAGGAAAGGCCCTATGGTATACTATAGGGCCTATCCTTAAAACATGTACACAAAAGAGTAAGTGATAATGATTACGGCTCCGAAAACGTATTAGAACTTACTTAGTAGAATTACAGAGTACAAATACAAGATTAGTATAAGTTATTTTTTATATGATGGAGTATATGAGCATTCAGTTCATCTGATGGAAATTGGCAACTCCTTCCCATGGTCATTTGTAATACATCGAAAATAAAATATGATCGAAGGTCGACCACAGATGCGTTGCTACCCCTGAGGACTAAGTAGGAATGCCTCGTAAGACTAAGTAGGAATGTAAACACGTAAATGCAATTCGTCATTTAGATTTTCGCTATATAATTTGACGACCCGCGTGGCGGAGCGGTCACCATCGGTCTGACACGCAGTGGGTTCCGGGTTTGGTTGCCGGTCAGACAGATAGATGATAGATTTGACATGATAGATTTCTGTTCTGGGTCTGGATGTTTGTGTATTCGTCTTTGTGTGTCCATGGCACCCACGATACTGGGAATCCTAGTTGGGCTGTGAGTGTAAAAAGCGTTTTAAATGCAAAAATACTGATAATAAAAAGATATACATTTTTAAAGATGGTAGAACTCTTTGTGGTTTGACTCCGGGGACATCACCACCACATCTATTTCTGCCTAATAACAGCGTTAAGCGCTACTGCATTCTAGATTAAAGGAAGGATATCCTAGTGTGGGGCTGTGAGTGTATAAAGCGTTTATGGTTCAGTAAAGCGTATATAGTTGGATTCTGCGTGGCGGCGGGTATATTGAACTCGCATAGAACAATACGCAGGTTATCATAACATATTGGCATATCGTATTGTATATCTTACATACACGTAGAATGTAGATACATATGGAATGTAGATATATGATAGGAATTCTCGGGATTGTAACTTAGAACAATATATGGACCTACTTATGCAAAACAATCAACCCACAAAATGACAGTTTTGAGAAAAAGCCACTTTTTGTCAAAATATTGCATACTGTAAAATTTTAGGTGATTCTTAATAAAATCTATTTACAATATTGCACAAAATAATTTCTTCTATGAATATAAGAATAATATTTTTGAAAATCATCAACATTTTTAACGATTTGGGCATGTGTGTGGATTGGTTCCTGTTTGCATAAGTAGGTCCATATGTTAGTTATGTTTTGAATTGGGTATGGTATTGGTAATTTACGACTCGCTTCGCGGAGGTGACCGGTCTGACACGCAGTGGGTCTGGGTTCGATCCCGGCGAGACAGATATCTAAATGATGAATTAGATTTCTGTTCTGTCTGGGTGTTTGTGTATTTGTCTTTGTTTGTGTCCATGGCACCCACGACACAGGGAATCCTAGTTGGGCTGTGAGTGTAAAAAGCGTTTTAAATGCGAAGATATTGATATTAAAAAGATATACATTTTTGAAGATGGTAGAACTCTTTGTGGTTAGACTCCGGGGGCACCACCATCACATCTATTTCTGCCTTATAACAGCGTTAAGCGCTACTGCATTCTGGATTAAAAGATGTAGTAAGGGTTTTTTTATATGATGGAGTAGCAAACGAGCATGCAGTCCACCTGATGGTAAGTGGCAACTGCCGCCCATGGAC
>DWRA01004330.1:0-10973 GCA_018250295.1 Spathilepia clonius
AATGTGGCGGTGGTGCCGCCGGAGTCAAACTACAAAGGGTTCTACCACCTTTAAAACTTGAGGTTTTAATGGTCCTACCTGAGGTTAACAACAGATGCGTTATTATCTCTGCGGACTAAGATTGAACACCTCGCATGCTTACATAAGTCTCCTTCAACGCGTCATTAGAACCAGAATACTGCACCGCTTAACACTGTTGTTATTAGGCAGAAATAGGTGAGGCCGTGTTGTCGCCGAGGTCTCGAACCACATAAGACTTCGTTAGTACAAGAAACTGATGATTTAAACTTTTATTACAGATATTCAATCAATCAATGCTGTCCCTATTCAGTTTGTTATACGGTGATGCACTAGAAGCAATGGGACATTCGACACAGGGTGCAGCAATTGTACTAAGTACTATGCTTTTTGTCACAAACTTTGGAGGACCAATAGCTGGAGCGATAGTCAAACTAACGTCTCCTAGATTTGTAGCCGTTGCTGGAGCATGCTCCTGTACAGCTGGAATATTTTTAAGTGGATTTTCTACAAATATAGTGCATTTGATTATAACTTACGGCGTTTTACTAGGTAAGTGCTGTTAAAATAATTTGGAGTGGATCAAAATCCAGATGTGCTGTGTATTTGAATAATAAAACCGGCCACGTGCGAGTCGGACTCGCAGGCGAAGGGTTCCGTAGCATTATCGTTAAATGGCAGCACACAAAACAAAATATATTATTATTTTAATGTATTATTTATTGAAACATAAAACGTACGTTTACAAACAACTACCAACATAAGTTTGTTTTTCATAGTATTTGTATCAATTACTAAGTTATGTTATTAGGTTTTTGAAAGAGTGCCATATATCAAAAACTATCAACCGTATCTTTTTCATATAGAAAACAATATATCCTAAATTACATATGAAAATTAACGTACGACGATTTTAGTTTAAAATCATTATATTATAGTATTTTTCAGGTTTGGGTCTAGGATTTATCCAAAATTCGACGTTTGTGGCCATCAATGCATACTTCACGCTAAAGAAAAGTCGAGCCGTGGGCTTGGCTAACGTGGGCACTGGTGTCGGGCAAACGTTAATGCCACATGTCGTTCGGTTCTTGCTAGAAAAATATAACTTCCGAGGATCCTGCATGATTCTCGCTTCTATGAGTTTACATGGGGTAAGTATCTTAACGTATTTATGTCAAATTAAGACGCATTTATGTCGTTATGAAGTTTTTACATAATTAATAGCGAGTATGTCGTGATCAGTGATAGAATTTTAAAAATACTTTCTACAAAACGTACGCTAAGCAGTGTTTCTATTTTCTATTTATGAAGTCTTGTTTAGGCCATCAATTTGTTTAAAGCTTGACTAGTGGGCACGCCATATTAAATTTTACAATTGACAGAAGCAGCATATTGCATTAAAGATCTATTAACCTCACACAGTGGTAAGAATTGAAGCCTAAATTTTAATAAACGAAAATATTCGGAACGCAAACCAAATAGGTAGTGTTTTGCAACCTCATTCAATTGATCAAAGATTTGATTGGAGATTGAGCTTGTTTACGTGTTTTTGTCTGACGTTGTTTAAAATTAAATCATTATCTTTATACATTAATAAGTTAATTATCACACACGTTCAACAATACGTAGTAGATTATAATTAAATGGACAAAATCAAGATTCGATGAGGCCCCCGTGCCGTTTACAGATTATATTCAATCGACGTATAAATGTTTCACTTTGTTATCTGTGCATATTTGTAGATAACAGATCAACATGCATTTTCACTATTGTTAATAATCATCGGCCTCTATGATGTTTCAACATAAATAATTCATTTATTTTACCAACAATAACATTGCTATTTACTTAGTTTTAATCCAAACAGGCCTTAGAATGTTAAATTAAAAGGTTACATATATTAAGCACATACGCTATATTAGCAAAGTTTTTAAAGCAATCAGAAAAGTTAATGAAAAATTTAGTGCCTACTTTTTTTCTGAAAACAGATTAAAGGTCGTAGAACACCTTATGATTCAACTAAGAAGGCACCACCGGCATAGCTATTTCTACCTAATAACGTTAGCACTGTTAAGCATTACAGTAGTTCATAGGCGTGGTCAGGGAGTCATACTCATCAGGGGTGTTTCAACTTAGTACTCGAGGGTACCAAAGCATCTGTGACCGACATTATAGATGTCTATGAGCGGCAGTTAACCACTTACTATCACGTGAACTGCATACTCGTTTGCTACTTCCCTCATAAAAAAACTAATATTCTTTTTAATTTTAGATAGCTGGGACTATGTTAATCCATCCAGTAGAAAGACATATGAAGAAAGTTGAAGAAGAGGTGGTTATAGATGAAACAGCACATTTATTAGACGAAAAGCACAAAGATATAATAATAAAAAAAGATTACAGTAACGGCGATGGTAGTAAAAATGGAAGACGAGCCACCCTCCCCACTACTGCGAATGGAAATGAAAAGGAAAAATCTCCCGCTAATAAAATGTCTCAAAGTCACAAGGAATTGCACGCTGAAAGGACCAAAGTCTCGAGCGAAAACCTAAAAGGTAAGCAAATATTAATTTATAAGCATCTGATGATATAAAAGCTTGCAGATAAAAGCGCTCTAGTGGAGATTTTTATTTAATAAGTGCACCAATTGGATATATGACTTTATAATAAAATTTTGGTATATTTATGACACTTATGTAATCATAGGCTATGTTGATATTAGGTCATGACTTAAAAAGGTTTATTGTTCGTCTACGTTATCTTATAATACTAGGATTTCCTATTAGATGTAACAATAGAGTTGTGTGTACATAAATAGGTTATAATTAATTTTATCTCAAATCATTTTATTAAACAAATGCACAAATAATGTTAAAAAATAATTACAAGTTAATTAAAAAAAATACACCAAACTAAACATAAATATCTGCATCCAAATTATTGACTTGGGAATGAGTGCCCAGAATGCTGGCAACATTACCTTGTTGGATAGCGAGGCTAATTCGCTGACCGAGGTATGTGCCAGCATTATTATTATTTATTTTATCTTGAATATTAGCGCTGTCAAAAGTCATATCAAGCACTTATCGTAGTACTAAAGCAAATTAAGTAAGATGAATATAAAATAGAGAATATGAGTAATATGTATGCAAGGTATTTCCCCAAAATTATTTAAGCTTACCACAATAAACTTACGGAAAGGAAGTACATACTCATATTTTAGATGGTTTGGCAATGGTTAGTATGAAATGAAATATGCGATAGGAAAATATTACATAAACAATCACAGTGGGCGCGTGCAATTCGCACGATTTATCGTAGTTGTAGGAAAACCATTATGCGAGCATTATAATTAAAATTCATTACGATTGTACGGAATAATGGAATGTGCATCATGACATTCTCGGTACTAAAACAAATATTAGAACTGGTAACTTCCTAGTAATGTTCTTAGAATCGTATAAAAAGGCTAGAAACCATTTTGTCGACTTCGTTATAGGAATAAATTTATTGTAAGTATATTTTAATGTTGCTATTGTACAGAAGAACAGATTTTTGATAATGTATTTGTATTAATTTAACAGGACAAAAATATAAAGCTCTTTTATCGTAATAGTCGTAATACAAACAAAGAGAATAGGTTCCCGTAAATTTATTGTACAATCACAGCAGAATTATAGCTTTGTAGTACAACGAATTATTCCATCGACCGTCTACTAAAGTGCGCAATACATTCATATCAAACGAGTATCAATCAACATTGACTTCTATTAATAACGCTTTGATATTGCTTCCCAGAAAATAAAAGCATTGAAGAACCAAAACAAAAGAAGAGTATGTTAAGGAAAATATACGACTTGTTCGATATTTCGCTTTTATCGAGTCCTCGTTTTCTAAACATCATAATTGGGACTGCTTTGACTGTTACCTCAATACAGAACTTCAGTATGCTGTTCCCGTTCTTCTTGCAGGTATGTTTTCAATTTTGGAGTTAAAATAATACATTTTCTACACTCACAGCCCCACGCTAGGATTCTCTGTAACGTGGATGTCATGGACGCACACAAACACGAATACACAAACACCCAGACCCAGAACAGAAATCTAAATACATCATATAGATATCCGTCTGGCCAGCGATCGAACCCAAAACCCACTGCATATCAGACCAGTATGGTGACGGATCTACTATGCGGGTCTTCATAATAAATTTCGTTTTCTTTTAAATTACAATTAAGGTATTTTTTGACGACAGAGGTTGTCACAAAAACCTTAAGAGGATTATAAAATACAATTAAAAATATATGCTAAACTCACGCTTATTAGTAATAAAGTTCGTTAACCGTTCTCATTCTCAGAGAACCCCAACAGTGGGAAAGTACTGGGCTGATAATAATTGTTTATTGTTATATGACAATGAAAATTAACGTCACTTGATAGATCTAACATGATTCAACGAAGATGGAATCCAAAATAGTATTATAAGTATTCGTAAAAGAATCATTTAAATATTAGGTTTCTTTGGAAATAATAAGTTTATAGTTTCTTATTTTAATCTGACTTATATAACATAAAATACCTTAATCTTTTTAGTGAGCAATGAGTCACGATCAGCGTTAAAAGTAATGAAATTTACTATACGTACTATTAAATGTTTCAACTGCCGTCAATTATTTATGTTTTTAGAAATATTTTCATTTCTGATACAGTTATATTGTTACAGAAAGTCGCAGGGATGGATAAAAACCAAACAGCCACTTGCATGTCGGCTGTTGCGATAGCAGATATCGCGGGGAGGCTTATCTTGCCAGCGTTCCAAGACAAATACAAGATTAAGGCTCGGACGATGCTTATTATGACAAGCATTTGGTTAATCGTCGTCAGACAAAGTAAGTACTAGCAAACAAAGAACTTAAAAATCATCGAAGTTTGTAAATACAAAAGTAAATACTTTTGCTGGGTTTTTAACGGGTTATGTATTAATCCAATTTCGTTTCTTTGTATTACGTATTGTGATAATCAGAAGTCGATTCGACATATCTACGAGTATATCCGATTTAATAATATGCACTTCGCGCATTTATTGTATACGATAAATACTTAGAGTATTCAATAGCACATCCCTAATTATTGAACTATTCAAGATATTAATTTTATTCTAAAAATACCGCAGCAATTTCCTCGTGCAATCATTATTTTAAAAGCAAAATAAAACAACTATTTGTTTGAAGCATTGCTGTCCTGGTATAAAATTGCAACTAGATTAATCTGGTTTTTCCCATATTATTTTTATTCAATAAATAATTCTAGGTTTTTGTGTTAGTATTATTGTTCAAACAGTCGTAAGTACTAATAATTCGTCAAGTGTGCACTCTGAGGGATCAGTAAGTTCCTTTTTATTTCTTGATGTTACTTATCAAAACAAGTATAAAAGTACGTGCAGTTTAAATATTTAGTGTCCACTTTTACGGTTTGACAGATAAACAAAAAACAGTCGAAAAATATCTAAATATCCACGGACCCCTTTTATGATAGACTTTTTTTTAGGGTTCCGTAGCCAATTGGCAAAAATCGGAACCCTTATAGATTCGTCATGTCTGTCTGTCCGTATGTCACAGCCACTTTATTGGGAAACTATTAATACTACAGTGTTGAAACTTGGTAGGTAAGTGTATTCTGCAAACCGCTTTCCGAATTATGTACAAAAAAATATATATTAAATATAGGGGGGGCTCCCTATACATGGAACTGAAACTCAAAAAAAACATCTTACCTACACGTCTGGGGTGTCTATAGAAAGGTCTTCAACAATGACATTGAGGTTTCTAAAACCATTTTTACTCAAACTCGATTGCTTGAGAGGTAAGAACGTTCAAAGCGGTAAAATGTGAATAACTTTTAAACTAAGAGAGTGAAAAATCTGCATAAAACATTTGTTGCAGATGTCAAGGAAAAGTTTCAATGAAAATCAGTTCGAACAAGATACGGTTGACAGTTTTTGAGATATAGCACTTTTCCAAAAACCGAATGACATAAATTTGTATTTCATACAAACACTATGAAAAACAAACTTATATTGGTATTTTTATGAATTAAATTGAATTATCTATCTATTATGATTCAAGAAATACAGTCCTGTGACAGTCGGATAGACAGGTTTAGCAATACGCTTTCGTTTATACTATTTAGGACAGGAATCCTAAAAAATAAAACGATTGACAAACATAAATATGTAGATTGTATTGCATGTTATTAGTGTGTTATTTCGTAGTTTTGCCACAATTTTATATGAAACCAAAATTCTATAACTCCCGTAAAGTGTTTACAATGAAAATTAGAATCTTTTACGTTGTAGGCAACAATATTATTTCTGTCAAGGATTAAGGTTATCACATTATTTGGAATTCGGTCTTTTGATAAGAGATTATCTACTGACTTTAAATTGAAAATTTTGCTAACAATAATAAAGTCTAAAATTAGAAGCAGTTCATTAAAATTCTACTGCTTTACTCGGAAATATTACCTTAAGTTTTGCGCAAGTTAAGATTACGTACTTTTAACGGGTTGTGATTTTTAACCGCTTTTCCAAAGGAAACACGTTACATTTTACTTATTTCCTCTCTTAAGATATTTTTTATTTATTCGAAATTAAATTAGTAATTAAATTTAGTAAGAACTTTATTTTAAAGGTAGATAGAACATATAATTTTCTTTTTTGTTTCTTGTATGGAATGTACTACAGCATTAATAATATTATTTTGCATCCTTATTTCTTCTATAATATTTCTTACGAAGATTCCAGTAATTATATGAAAATTATTGCTAAGAGGAAGTCTACACGAAAAATTATTATAATATTATATTATTATAATTGAACATAGCAACAGTATACAGGAAGATATTTTATGGAGCTTTCTCTATTTACAGTTTTGGCGTACCAGACAGATTTAACGGTATTGATCGTGATGTCCTGTTTGTATGGCTTTGGCAGAAGCATGGTGATCGTTGCTCGGAACATTGCGATATCGGAGAATTGTCGTATGGACCAAGTACCCGCTGCTGTTGGCTTGGGAATGTTGAGTATGGGCATTATTGTACCACCAGCCGGATACTTCTTAGGATGGATCAGAGATTATACAGGAAGCTACGTAACATGCATCACAGCTCAAAACGCACTTTTAGTACTGTTCTTAGTTATGTGGATACCGGACATGATACTGCTTTGGTACCAAGAAAAAAAAGATAAGGAAAAGACTAAGGAGCAGATCCAACTGTCATAGTTTGTCTTACGTTCACGGAAATGTAATTGATTCTGTTTCAGAATGTTGTGATGACTATGGATACTCTTAGAAGCATACTATTGTACAGATTACTCTTAAGTCTACGAACCATTGCTATTTTTATACCTAAAATATATTGCATAAGACTTAAAAACCTTCCTTGACCAAATACCATATTGTATTGAAGAAAGAGTTTAAAATTAATTGGTCAATCAATTTATTTAAATCAATATTTACAAAAAACGAAATGAAAGAAATGTTTGTGTGACTCATTTGTTAAAGATTTGTAATGACGAACTATTTTTATTGTGACATGATGTCAAATCATTCCATTAGATAGTCAATTAATTAAGTGTTACTACACACGGCTGTGAAATGTTGTCATGTGGATATATACATTTGTACGTTGTTTACATAATGTTACTTAATTAACTCCAGGAAGCATTTATTAAACTGAGACTGAGGCGATGAGTCTGTGTATTATGTTATTATGATAATGAGAACGTGTATGTAAAATAAATGTCCCAGTTATGTAGTGCAAAGAAATCTCTAGTCTAATAAATTAATTATTTTATCTAAGCTGTTTTATTTTATTTTAAATTTTGTTCTGTTTTTTGTTTCTGTAATTTTAATAAAACTAATCTTTATGTCACTTTTTACATTTAATACATTTTTTATTTTTGTATTTTATGCTACTGAAGTTGAGTTTCCAAAAATAACTAGGAAATATTGGTTATGAAAAATCGTAATGAATATTTTTAAAACTTTATCAATAAATATTGTCATAAAGCGGGTTTTTGTTATATGGCGTGTTTTCATTGGAATTGGTAGAAAGGCATCTGTGACCGATTTCACAAAGGAGTTTAATCATTCAATTATATACGGCGGTGATCACAAATATCCATGAACAACGATGATCACTTAATTTACCACTACTTTAACTACATGCTTGAGTGCTATTTTAATTTCATAAACGAAACATAATTCGAAACGGTTTCTTGAGGAACTAGCGTGATCATAAATCAGAAAGGTGACAATAAATACAATCTCCTCGCAACTCGACAATACGGTTCAATTTACAACTTCTTTAAGTCGATCTCTAAAATGTCTACGTATTAATCCTTCGTTTGGGCATTTTACATAATGCCCTCTACAACCTGATAAAATAGTTCCTAGGTTTTGCTTTAGAAATTTCGCACGTACGGTCCGTCAGTACCAGACAGTACTGACTTGCATACGACAAGCGGTCTGTCTGTTGACACAGGATGAATATTAAAATCTTCTCGTATATTTATTTTGTTCAGGTATTTTCAGTCTCATAAAAGAAATTGTCGCTCAAAATTCATCTGACATAAAGTAGCGTTACATTAGAAAAGTTAGTTTTACATTTATTTAATGATTTTAAATATAGTTGTTTCTCTATGATGCAAGTAGCAAACGATCACGCAGTTCGCCTTATGGTTAGTAGCAACTGCCGTCCATGGATATATAATCAATCTGAGATAACATTAGAATTCTACCAAAATATATATATACACGCTGCTACTCTTGAGGACTAAGTTAGAACGCTTAGAAGTTTGTCTCCTTACCACAACCTTGAAACCAAAAACAGTAGTTCTTAAAACTGTTGTTGTAAAGTAAAAAAGACGTGAATCTTTGAGAGATAAATATAAAATCTTAAATAGATATTAATCTATTGAATAGTACAAACTATATACGTAATTAAATAATGAAAACATGAACTCCTGACACACTACCACAGCACTAAGGATTATATACCTAGTAGCAATAGACCAGACATGGGGAAGATGTGTCATTCTCGACTTATTACTAATTGGTAATAATGGTGATCTTCTCACGTTGAAATCCCATATGTAAAACATCAGTCAATCCAAGGTATAATATGATGCGGGAATAAAGTTTTTCTATGAAAATATTGGCAATATCTGCTCTATAGTCCTGTAGTTGTAATTAATCTCTTGGGTTGGTAAAACATTAATTATAAGGGTATTTCGAAATAGACTTCAGGGATAGCAACAGAGTATCAAATTCAGGTAAGACTACAACCTCATCATATTTTGATTTATTTGTTAGCAAACACCATTATTATTTTAGCAATTCCTAATTTATTCTTTCAACATTTTTGATAGTACAACTATATATATTTTTTTTTATATAATGGAGTAACAAACGAGCATGCAGTCTACCCGATGGTAAGTGGCAACTGCCGCCCATGGACATTTCTGATCCACCCCTGATAAGACCAGAATCCCAACTGAAGTCGACCACACATGCGTTACTGCCCCTGAGGACTAAGTTGGAATGCCTCGTTAAGTTTATCTCCGTTACTACACCGTTCAAACATCAGCGCTTAACACTGCTGTTATTAGGCAGAAATAAGTGTGGCGGTGGTTCCGCCGGAGTGGAACTACAAAGGGTTCTACCACCTTTATAGTTCGGATAAGTTATTCTAGTCTTATCCAGGGTGGATTACGCGTGCCGGCGCATGCCACTTACCAGGTGGACTGCATGCTCGCTTGCTACTTCCTCATAAAAAAAAAATAATTAAGCGTGTTTCTTTGCTATTTCTATAACATGAAAAGCTTACCAATATTCTGTTTACTGTCTATTTTCTGTGTTTTACCATCCTCATCTCTCCCTCCAAGTAGATCATTACTCTCCTTCGTTTTTACTTCAAAGTATAATATCTCATCATCTTTCCTCCAACTTTCAACATCTTTGAACACTGTACCATTTATTTCGTAAATACTGAATTTTTCATTACCCTCCGTGTCTTGACTTATTTTTGAAGGTAGAAGTTGTGAGTCTACGTATATAGATGGTATGCTATTTACATCTTCAGCTTCTCCACGCACGGAATCCTCGTGTTCATTCTCCACTTCTCCATATATCTGATCTGGTATATTCCTTGGAGATAAAGGAATATTTTTACATGCGTCTTCTAATTTAGGTATGCAAACCTCATCATCTTCATTTTGCCCTTCATCATGTCTTTCGTTAACTTCACCATTTTCGGGTTTATTACCATCTTCTCCAATTTCATCTTTTATATTTTCATTTTGCATTTCAAATGCTATGCTATCTTCATGTTTTTCATTATAAACTTCACCATTTTCGGGTTCATTTCCACCTTCTCCACACGTCTCATCTATCACGCCTTCATTTTGCATTCCAAATGCTACGCGATTTTCTTGTCTTCCATTATAAACTTCTTCATTCTTGTTTTCATGTCCATCTTCCTCACAAATTTCATCTTTTACATTTTTTGATGTGTCCACTTTAAAAACATTATTATCACCTTCTCCACTTTGTGTTTCTATACTAAAATCTTCCCCATTTGCGTCCAAACTATCCGACAACCTGTGTTCTAAATATTCCGAGTCCACATATATTGATGCGCAGTCACTTTCTCCGTCTTCTCTTATGTTCTCCATCTGACGGACTGCATCCACAGCTTCTTCACTTTTGACAGATCTGTCACCATCTTGACCACTTGGATCGGGCGCGGCCATTTTATTTCCCTGGCTGTAAAACAAGATTTACAATATAATATAAGATAATGTAAATTTAATAAATAACAAGTAACAGCAAAATTAAATATGTCAGAAATTCACCAATGAACCGCATGCAAACAAATTTTAATATAATATTTCA
>DWRA01004331.1:0-10972 GCA_018250295.1 Spathilepia clonius
GAAGATGTAAGCTTTTTATCCCTTATCGATTACATTCATGGACTAAGGCTGTTTGCGAACTTATATAATTTTCTGCTTGGTATATCATAAGAAAACAAAGTTAAAGAGGTATATAAAATTATCATGAATCTAAAAGCAATATTAATATGTGCCCGAGAACGGTGATGGAAAGGCAAATCGTATGAAGATATAAATTGTGAGATAGGGCAGGTTTATTAACATAAATAACAGGGTTGCCAATTAAGAGGGCCTCTGGTCTCGTCACTTGCACCACATACCGTCGTAACGTACGATTAGTGTTGCCAACGTGATAAATTTTGCAGGATTGGAATTATTGTAACAAGTTTGGAAAGGTTATGGTTGTAGCCGATTAGAATATTACACTTGCCTAAATGACAACTATGTTAACTTCAATACCTACGATTACTTCGAAACCTGCAAATCAATATGTTGATCCTCCATTATAATCATAAACAGCCTTCCAATAATTTTAAACTACGTATCGTCAACTCCTGAGCTATCCTAACTATCTGAAGATGTGGCCAGAAGGTTCTCCAAAGATGACATATTATATGGATTACTGGATTACTATAAGACATCTCCAAAGAAGCATAATTCTAGTAATACATGAAAACCCACAAATTTTCTAAACTCTATATTTTCTAATCGGATGGATGCTAGACTCCCAATTCTAGATTCTGGATTATCCTGACAACTAAAAAATGCTGAATTCTAGTAATATATAAAAATGAGATTTACTAATTGTATCCATATATTCCTATCGGATTCTAGACGCCCGATTCTATATTCTGGATTGTCCTCAAATTTAAAAATCTCTGGACCCAGCATCTGTAACGTACACCGCCGGTTTACGAGAGTTGCCGATCTCCCGTCAGTTATGTTCGGAATCCGCGCGCTTCCTACGCCGTAGTATTTACTATCAAGTCCTCAATTAATGCATTTGCATATATTACCTTTCGGTTAAGGTAAAAAGGTGGTTTAAACTTTGGTTTAATGCGTAATCCATCGGCCCTCAATTAATTGGCTTTATAATTTATTCGATTATATGTATTGGAATTTTTAAGTTAATTATTTTGCGATGTAATCCTTTTGAAAAACCTAAAGTACTGACATACTATTCATATTTCAAACTATACTAATTTCCTGCTAGTCACAAGCCAAAAACACAACTAACAAAAAAATTGAAAGAAAAAATCAATTAAGAATTAAATTAGAACGCCATTTAATTTTCCGTTAAAATTATCATAAAGAATGGTCCAGCGATTGATATAGAAACTGTGCCACCCGTTAATGACAGTAATTTCGATACTAACGAGATAGTGGTTGATGCTGACGTTTAAGCGATGAAACTCAATGTATCATTACACGAATTCGCATTCAGAGCACGTAGCTGGTTTGCGTTGAACACAATAATTCTGGAGTAGGTATGTACATCTAGTTGGTACACGTATACCGGTCATACATAAATCATCTAAGTGCAGTAGGAGCGCACGTGCGTATATGTAACACAAGCCGAGGAGTGGATGGTACACGATAAACAAGATAAGGAAGAACTTTGATTGCTTCGGAACGGAAAATACTTTTGAGATTCTAATTCATTGTGGAATAATCGTTTGAATATGTTGAGTTAAATGTTCATTATGTACTCAACACTAATTGCTACTACACACTCGCGGTCACTTAAAATGGATCTGTTTCTTTATCAATAGTGTTCCCCTTGTAAGCCTAACATGTAACAGATTTATGTTCATCATTTAAAATTTCGTCTGTGGACACTAATAACACTATATATTTTACGACGAAATCTCCAATTATTATATTGTTTTATCAGCCACCCATTGTATCAGAGAAGAAAACTGAGCCTTCACCCGTATCTAGTCTGCTATTTATTTAGTCCCAGTATAAGAAATCAATTCTTAAACCACAAAATAAATACTCTATAATGTCTACCAAATTTGCCTTGTAAATGAAACATTTCGCTCGATAAAATCTAACCTGTTTACAACTTTAACTTAATTCACAACGTTATCCAATTCGTCCCGACAACGTATCAAAAGCAAGACAAAAAAATCAATACCAACAAAAACGATTTAAACTACAAAAAGCGATCACAAAACACATCTTTCAATTCTCTATGCAAAGTCGAGCGGCGCCGGCGTTTAGGAAGGACGCCGCCCACACGATACCACTATGAGCCAATACAGACCGATTATATCACCGCTTGTAGGTGGCCATATAAGGTCAATTGTTCAAAAACACAAACAAACCACGACTGGTTATGCAATGACCCATTTCGATTAGGCTGATAGACTATTCAAGATTGTGGCTAAAGCTTTTATGAATGTATTCGAGATAGATGATCTACATTACGACACCAATGATAATATATTTAACATATTGCTAACAGAATGGGAATTTAATATTGAAAGGTATTATAGCGCACTAACGAATGTGCATAATTAATTTGAAATATAGATGACTACAAAATTTGTGAGTGAAATAAGTAAAATAAAATGAGTTTATTTATGTTTGTATTATATTTTTTTCTTTCTTTCTAATAATGTTATTTTTATAACTGAAATATTAAATCGAGCGATACAATTGTTGCTTTTAAAAAGTATATATATACTTCCGTCTATGATTCAAGAGTTCAAATATTGACAAGCAAGCACCCAATATGCAGAATTGAAACTATATTTGATTTAAATGTTACTATCATTTTTGTAATTGAAATATTCAATCCAGTATATGAAGATCCATTTACAGGATAAGTATCCGATAACGTTAAATGTTTCAAATCTAAGTCGTGTTTTGATTCCACATTCTCGATAACCACATTATTGTTTACTCTCTTATCTGCTCATCAGACGTTTTTACATGCAGACGAATCGCTTCACAACCTTTACGTCTGACAGACAAAACATGCGCTTATTAATGTACATTAGGATTTCCAACTGAGTTTCGGACATTTCCCACGTAGTTCAAGCGGACCGGCGGAACCAATTCGAGGCACGTCTGTTGGATTAGCATTTGAAAGCTGTGTTTGTGTAAGCTCTAAGCTCGCCGATAGCGACGCTCAATGGAAAAAGTATGATGGATCGTTCACATACATTTGTTTTCAAAACTCAATAGCCCTCATATTATACTTCGACAACACACGCACGCACGCGGAATAAGTAAAAAGACCGTACGGATGTAAGGAAAAACTGAATATAGAGTGAAGTGCGGTGCACGCCATAAACGTACTAGAATTCTCTTCCCATGCCTTTTTCAGATGCACAGTTTACTGTCCTACTATCGCGGTCTATTTTTACTTTTTGTTTGTAGTTATTACGAAATGCGTGAGGTAGGATCGCGGATAACACTAACTCGGAATGTTTATATTTTTCCGACCTTGCCGGAACATAACATGCTGCGAACTAAATATAATCAATCTTGTAATTCTATTCTAAAATCAGAATAACAGATCCAACCGGTTGCTTTAAACAATAGCGTAAAGAAAACGAATACACGTTAAAAGGTCACGGCTCGACGAGGAAAAATTACACCGAACAGAAGCGCACGAGACGACAACGAGATCAAATTACACGCACGCACACGATATTGGGCCATAAATCCGACCAACTGTATGACAATATCATCCAAATAAGTGTGCACGCGATCCCGGCCTTTCCCACGTAGCTGTCAGCGGTCGTAGCGCAGGCACTACACGCGGGCCTATCGCCGCATCTACACCACTCCAGTGGACAATCGTCCTAACAAAGCCTCACCGGCTACAACGGGCCCAATCATTTCCCACGCGCTAACGGTCGAGCCTCAGCTGAGATCCTAGTTTGAATTTATAGCGGCCCTCCTAACTCCACAAACTACGTCCAATCCCGGCCGACCGTATTCCAGCCGGCGCACGACGCCAACAGAACCAGCATTGTAATGTTCGCACGAGATGAGATCGCTCACCGGAGACGCCGAAACGGCGCGTCGAGATGGCGATACAAAAGGATGACCGATAACTTGTGTATTCTTTCGATGACAGAAGAAAACATTGTTTGCGTTTGTGAACAATAATCTTAAAAATTCACCGTCATCTCGCTTTTGAGAAACGTCCGTCTAACATGAAAAATTTGATTCGTTGTCTTTTGAATTTAAATATTATTACCATTCCAGATTTAACGTCGGCCTAAATTCGCAGAAATGTGTAAACACGTGTACCTCCATTATTTTTCCTCTACAAAATAAATTATAATCTCTAAATGTTTAGCTTCACAAAAGTTTCGGCTTCAATGTAATGAGTTCACTTTAATAGCTTTCTATTTAAAACGCCCCTGCAATAATTAAAGTCAAATGCAGCGGAAAATTTTGCAAAAATGATGTCGAAACGAACATTCATAATAGTCGTTTATATTTATGTTGCAGATGCAATTATGGAAATAACGTAATAATTTGCTGCAGGTGTAACGTTATTAAAGAATAATGTTAGGAGGTATAAAACTGGAGTGCATGAATCCACTGTACCTACATTTTGATTAGATATGGTGTAACACAATATGCGGCAGGTCGGCGCGCGGTGACGAGGCACGCACCCAGTTTACGCTATTCCCGGCGGGCCTAATTTTAACCATCTGCGTCTCCCAGTCTAGTTTTAGGAAGTGGGCCGACTTGGATTCAGCGAATCAATCGACTCGAGACTTCCACTCGCGGCCGACCGCTACTCGAATGCACGTCGTGGAATCGAGTTCGATTCAACTCGAGAATTATTGGATTCTATACACAATTAACTGCAATATGGTGGCAGTTAACAGAAATAATGATCTTTTACCGGCAATCGTTTACGTTGCGCCTCACTCCGGGACGAAATTACAAGCAAAGCTCTTAATTGGACTCGGATTATATCCGAGAGGGAATGACGCAATCGAATGCCAATCGGGGGATCTATCGCAGATGTTTGCGGATTGCGCAACTGGAAGCATAATCGCAGGTCCAATTATCGAAATGACCGAGACGTCGGGCGCACGGAGCGGGAGGATACGGTCCTGGCTAAATCTATAATGGATGAGGCGCGTCCCGCGTCAATCCAGTAAACGAGATCGCATAAACGCAAACACGCATACATAACTAATCAGGCTGAAACAATCGAAGCGCGCTTATTCATTAATCTAATGGAATTAAGCGTCGCGCATTGGGGAAACGGGGCGCGTTCGAGTGCAGCGGCGAATAAATTTCAATTAGAGCAATCAGGACGGTCCGTCGCGGAAGTTTCTGGATACGATGGGCACGGGATAGCGGAGTCGCACCTTGCATACAAAACTCGTCATGTCCACCGCATACAAAGGAGGACCTCCGCAGTAAATCATTAGAATTGCGGTAACCGAGATGTGAGCGGAATCGTGCTTGATACAACTTGGAGATAATGATGTTAGGATTTCGGATTAGTTGGCACTCGATTCTAGGATGTCGCCGTGAGACGGGCGCTTTCTTTCCAGCACGCTTACGCATGACGTACACGTGTTTCGCTCAGACAATATCTCATCGTTGTGTTTTGCTTTCCATTCTCTGCGATAACGTTTTAGCATTCCGTAGAGATGTATAGGTGGGTGCAGTGGTTAATAATAGAAACGTTAACTTTTCGTTTTTAATTCTCACTTTGTATGTCAAAATTTTGTTGTCGCTCGAAAAAATATAAAAGTTGTTTTCAGATGGCAACATTTAGATTACGCGAAGATGAATACGATAATATTTTTATACGCAAACTTCAAGTACAGTACGACTGGTTTTCCTGTAGCCTGGCACGCAGCACCGGACTATATATTCGTCACCACTTGCCATCGGTTTGTCGCCCTCGGTAACAACATTGATAATGGATAGTGACGTGTCAAATGCAACACATAAATACAATGTAAACATAATTCGCTGTAGAAAATTTGCGAACGCAAAACTCGCAAGTCCGCACGCCAATTTGTAAGCGGCGACATAAACCGCGGGTGTAACGAAGGCCCTAAACAACGATATAAGCGGTCCCATCAACTCCCCGCGAAATATCTCAACGGTTGACAAGCGGGCGACCCAAGAAGCGAACTCGGACTTTACATTCGCCGACGTAACGAGCGAAGACGCCGACTCGCCCATTGTATTTATGCCTACACAATTTATTTATTCGGCAAACATTACGGAGACACAAAATCTCGTCCATAAATACATGTGAAAGCACGTATCAAGTATCGGAATGCAAACGGCGGAGCTCGTGTCTGAATTATGCAACAGTACGGCGCGGGCTCAGGTCTGCCGTAATAGTACAAGGAGTGGACGCAACTCCTAAAATAATACTCGCTGAGCGGCCGCGCCCCGCACCACGAGCGGAACTCTCCCATCAATCCATTATGACGCTTCCAGCTTCCTCTAAATCAATCGTGACCCACTTTTACACTAGAGAATGTTTGTCCGGCGAGCTTCTTAACATTCACGATGTAGCCGGCTATTAACGTAGTCAGTAGAAACTTAGTTAAGAATGTTGTTAGATTTAAGACTACCAGCGCGTTGGTTTCGCAGTCGTGTACGCAATGTAACATTTCGCGGTAAGAATTCTCCCACGTCTATGCTCTTACTTAAGCCCTTTATGATAATCATTCACTTCAAACAACAAATGAAATTAATTTAACATTCGTATGGAAATAAATCAGAAAAAATGAAAACAAATTGTACTGTTATCACGTAGAAAGTGTCGAAAATAAATGCCGCTCCGAAGGCTAATTTTGCGTGCAATCGTCCTGATAACACTGGTACACGTACGGCCTATAATATTCAGTAATACGATTGTTCAATTATTAGTACTTGCAGTTGGAAGATGAAGACATTTCTGCGATTGTCGGTACTCGAGACAATCAATATGGGTCCATTACACAAATGACACGGCGCGAATCGGTTGCACGGTTTTACTCATGGAAATTTTCACCACGCTCGACCGTGTACCTTCGAATCTCTTCATTGGTACCGCAATCGGTGACACAGTAAAGGCGGTTTTTCGATTATTACCCTTATGGAGGATTTACGGTGGGTCCATACATCTTTCGTCGGGGTGGTCGGCCGGTGCGACGCTAATTACAGGGCCGGGTCGATCATTTAATGTGAATTTCGCAAACATTAAATAATTAAAAAAAATGCAAGCCGACGGTGCGTTCAGGCGCGGAATAATAAATTAATGATTTCGCTGAGCGCGACGCTCTACGCCGCGATACTTCGGATTTTAGGGCAGCGTCTCAACCGTGTAATTAATCTTAAAATATTATACACAATTTAGAAATGTATTCGAACCGTTTTATCTAATTAATGTGGTACTAAGAAACAAACATTGCAAATTGTTGATTGGATACTCTAAGAAATACATGTATACTTTTTTCTTTTGTTTTGTTTTTTCTTTTTGTTTTGTTTTTTTGTTTGAAATGAAACATATAAGTCCATTGGAAACTGTTATTTTAAATGTTGTCGTAGCTAAAACTTTCGAAAGTAGTCGAACTTAAAGCTAATAATGCTGCGATATATCATTTTTTACTTCACGTTAGAGACATAATTGCGGCAATAACGCATAAATTACGACAAGTCAGAAAGCCGATATTAATGCCCATACAATCTACAATCAAGATAAGAAAACGATAAAAGAAACAAAAACTAGAACAATAGCTTTAGAACAACGTTCATTAACTGATGTAAGGAGCGGCGAAGAGAGTGGTGCCGATGATGTTGTTGTTAATCCTTAAACCACACGCGGTGACGATTACAACGCACCTATTAGTCAAATTAGGCTCATTGTTGAAACACGTCAGGCTTGCACAAGACCAATCGGCTTACAGGCGGACAATTATGTAGCCACATTAGCCGCACAATACGATGAGTCAACAGAAATTGCGTCTCGGGCGTTTATCAAAACAATAGTATTGATAAGTTAATAAACCGAGGTGCGAGACGACTAACGAGCGATTACCGAGCGACGTCTAGAATAGACGCACGAGTCTCGTAAGAGCGCGCGGAATACGTTATGATCGCGCGTGAGTCACCGGCCCATCGGAGAGGCGGGCCCAACGTTGTCAACATCTAAAAAACACCGAGAATTTACGAGCCGTGTCGATAACTCTTATAGTGGCGGCATTTTTTTTACAAACCAACGCCGTGCCTTGAAATAGAATAAAGGTATCGACAGCGGAATCCGAGGAAGAAATCCCGAGCGCTGAAAGCGAAATCGCGTGTTTTGCGGTGTTACGAAACAACAAGACCGGCGAATTCGAGATTAGGAGATCTGCTCGTGGCGAG
Source organism: Spathilepia clonius (assembly GCA_018250295.1). Taxonomy (NCBI): domain Eukaryota; kingdom Metazoa; phylum Arthropoda; class Insecta; order Lepidoptera; family Hesperiidae; genus Spathilepia; species Spathilepia clonius. The sequence goes on from DWRA01004331.1 coordinate 8,320, forward strand.
GGCACTGACCGAATTCCACATTTATACCGCTAATTCATGCACAAGAGCATCTGCATCCTACGAACGCGTTACGAGCAGCAGGCGCGGAACACGGCTAATTCTGTATACATTCGCGCCAGACTTCACCCGGTACACTCTTTGAATACTTAAACAATCATATTTATGTGTATGACTTTGCCACGAGAAAAGAATTCACCGTGCCCCAGAAAGAGGAGAAAATGCTGTTGAATTCAAACGATCGGAACTTACGTGGGATCTGTCGTACATGACAGTCACGAATAAAATCATATAACTTGTAAAGAGAGTAAACGATTAAGGGGAAAACCTTGATAGAGGCACTTATCTCTTGCGATCATAATTACTTGAATATTTCAATCGAATAGACTTATCGACAGTGTGTGAACAATGAACGTACACTTTGGCGCGGACATGTTATTCCCGTACGTCCAACACGCCCGACCCACCTGAGCCCGAGAGATTTTTATCGAAGCGAGCGCGAAACGAGAGAATCGACGTAATCGATTTCAACATATCAAAGCTGACAAGCGTTATTCGAGGTCGGGGGCGAAGGCTCAGTGGGCGCCGGATGGCTTCGAAATTAAAACGATATGCAAATGAGAAGCGAGGATTAATCGTCGGGCGCAATCGATGGGACGGCAGCGAGATCGGCCACTGAGTACAAATCGATGAATAAATAGTGTCCGATTAGCGGCGTGAGGTGTGTTCGCTGGTAATGGATGGATCGAATCGAATTGGCGAGTCCCATTGATGAACGTTTAATACGCCGCATTTTGTAATATATGCAAATCTAAAGCTCAACAGCTCAATAGCAGCAAAACTAGTATTAAAGAATTCTATAAAGGTAGATCTCAAAGAGGTGTGACTACGATTAGACCACAATCACACTAATATCGGCTTAATAAAATCAAAGTTCGCCCTATTTGTTATGGTAAACAGCACTTCTAAGTTAGTCCTTCATAGTAACAACTATTTATTTTGTGATCTAAATCTCTTACTAATGTAGGATTCTTTTCGGCTTACTAAACATATGCAAATTTAATTGACTTACTCTTATTGAGTGCATGAAAATAATTGACAATACAGCTCTCCACATACATATCCCGTACGTCAAGATTAATAACAATGTTCTACCTGATTTACTTATTCTGATAGTGTACGTTTTTACTTCAGATACATTCACGGCTACTTTATTACCATTGTCATAAACAAATATTAAACTTACAGAAGCGGAAAGCACCCGTATTACTCGATTGGTCCTACCGATCAATGCTTCTGTCGAATTTAAAAGTAGAATATATAAGAATCACTCTCGAAATCTTCGAAAGTAATTTTCAATTAATTTCTCGATAATCCGGATCACGTGGCTCCCGATGCCAGTGAAACGGGCCCTTGATAATTGGAAACTGTCTCTAGCCTCAACAACACCTGCTACTTTGTTAAAGATATTTTTTATTCTTTTGCATTTTTAAAGCCAGGATAAACTGGTGCCAGTATCATCTATTTTAGTCGCCGATAGGTTATAATGAACGGTTCGAATCGATCCGATGCGGTGTCACTAATAAATATTGTATCTACATAACGTAATGATAGACTAAATAAATCTGCTTCTGTATACAAACTCTTAGAAAAGTTTTCATTATCTCCCATAGCTTGGATTACAGCTGCATTTTATTCTTATATTTTATATTAATCTATTACAGAAAAATTGATACACATTTATCAAAATCATCAAATTATTAGTGTAGGGTCACGTATATCAATAACAATGACGATGTATCGAATGATAGACCAATTCATTCATCTTAACGATTCAATAAGAACGCGTTCAACCGCACCCGCTTCTGAGGCGTCACTCAGAAACGGTGCAACCGGTTTTTAACCATAATTACAAACTCATTTCAAACATTATTATTTGCTACCGATCACCGCTCTATGGTATTCGACAGCGGTTCCACGTCCATCATCAATATCATTGATAGGATTCTCAGATGAATGATTTATTAAACGACTCTGGCCAAATTGATTTCAACCTAATAGATTGGAATAGAAATGTTTAACGGCCATATGATTTACTGTGTCGTTTTTTAATACGTTGTTTAAGCTGACCATATTCATACGGCGATCAACGTCTCTCAATAGAACCGTGAAATGATCAGTCGTTTTGTACATTCACTCCGGTGTCTGTTTTTATCAGAATGTATCTGTCAATTTCGATATGCAATCGCTTATGTGCAACTTTCGGGTATCATTAACGTTAATTCCACGAAAATTCGTTGCGCAAAATGCGTAGGAACCCGTTCTCGATAACCGCTCAAATCCTCAAAAATTAAGCCGTCAATTACGAAAAAAAAATACCCGAGAGCTACTTATTTACAAAAATAACAACAAAATACTTTATTGCCTTTATAAATGTATATTACTCTTCTTATCGATTTAATTTACAAGCTTACCTAGAACGTGACTATCCCGATAGTCTAATCGATGCCTCCGGACGGTATCTGGAGCTATCGATATCGACGCCAATTAAATAGCAAAACGGGATTACTCTAGTGCCATCTGAACTACCGTTGTGTATGGTGCGACATGTGGGGGTGAGATAGATGGGCGTGGGAGTAGGGCTGCCCTAGGGAGC
>DWRA01004332.1:0-10972 GCA_018250295.1 Spathilepia clonius
TCTGGTCTTATCTGGGGTGGATCACAAATGTCCATGGGCGGCAGCAGCCACTTACCATCAGATGGACTGCATGTTCGTTTGCTACTCCAATATATAAAAAAAAACGCTTAATTGCTACTTCCATCAAATAAAAAACAATAAATTAAACGAAACTTGTATACATTTTATATTATAGCCATTATTGGTCCCAATAATTCTGTATCCGATTTGGTCACCCTATAGTTAATGCCATAAAACGATTAGTTCTTAAGTATCGGTTCAGAGCGTTAGCTGTCAAAATCTTTTCACTTCAAAGGGTAAACTGTGAAGATAAAGGTGTATAGGCGTCACGTCTGGAGATACACTAATGGGTGCAGTAATGAATTCTAAATTAGAAAACGTCAGGGTTTTTCCTTTTGTAATTTTAATGTTTTTGTTAACCATTAAGGTTTTATTTGTAAATTTTAGACTTATAATATTAACCAGGTATCGGTGTTCTTTTTATCTGCTCTTTTAAATAAAAAGCTTTGGTTACGATTAAGTATAGTTTAAGACAGTTTAGTGAAATTTTGAAATATACTTTTAACAGTGCTCTAATAATATTAATAATGTAAAAATCATTACCATAACATTCCCCTGCAAACTTTTAAACTTCATCGTCAAAATGTATATTATTAGAATGTTGATACAGACATCATAAATTTCAAATGATTTGGCGTTATTCCATATTTACATATCATAATTCATTAATTGTTTATATTACTAACACACGTTAAAAACCTGTCTAGTGTTATGTAACGATTAATTCCATTTTATGACCTTCAATTGCCTCTAATTATATTATTATACTGGTTTTCTTATTTTTAATAATTAATTAATAATTTGTCTCCTTTACAAGTCAATTCAAATCAATCAAGGTTAGTTAACCCATTTTATTTTATTGCGGATTAAAAAATTTTCGGATACATCTTTTAAATATGACGAAGTAGCAAACGAGCATGCAGTCCACCTGAGGGTAAAGGCGACTGCCGCCCATGGACATCTAAAATCCTCAGATAAGTCTAGAATTCTACTTAATGTGAACAACAGATGCGTTAGGAATACCTGAGGATAAAGTTGGAACCACACCCTTGAAACCGGAAAACAGCAGCGCTTAACACTGTTGTTACTAGGCAGAGATAGGTGTGGGTAAGGTGCTGCCGGAGTCGAGCCAGTGTTCTTATTTGCGTTATTAATTGATTTCTGTTCACCGCGCAGGTATACAATACGCCTCGTGACTTGTTATAAGGAGTTATGGGAAGATTGTGCTATTTATTCTCTGTATTTGGTAATATAAAAGGGAAAGCAAATCGAACAGGCATCTGGGCATTGTGTGGCTGTACTTTTACTACGAGAAACACGCGCGCTATGTCATTGTTGGTCACTTCGGACAATGGCCGCGTTTGTTTAGACTGCGAGTACTTCGATGGACAAAGAGACAGAATTAATTTAATATCTACAGAGCTGTACGAGAATATTGTACTCGCGATCCAAGGTGTCATCTAAAAGCAGATATTAATCATGAAGTAATTGTTAAGATCCGAGCATACACAGATCTAACGAATGAGATGCTATAAGACTAAATCAAATCAAATATTTTTATTGCGGAACATAGGTAAACTATAAGGTCACATAAGGTTTTGCAATCCTCCACATTCCCGCCACAGATAGGCATACAATAGAACCACAATAAATTTAAAATCAATAATAAAACAAATAATCTTATATATAAAATTTCCATGTCACAATGTTGGTTACCGTACACCTCCGAAACGGCTTTACCGATTTTTACCAAATTTTATATGCGTCTTCAGTAGGTCTGAGAATCGGCCAGCATCTATTTTTGATACCCCTAAGTGATAAGGGTTTTTCACCCTTCATTTTTTTTTTATTTTTTGACCAAAATGTTTGTTTTTAATTTTTTTATAATGTGGCTAAATTTTTACTATTTTATCACCAACCCCTATTTTTTATGGCCATTTTAGTCAATTAATAAGGCAAAACGACGTTTGCCGGGTCAGCTAGTAATAAGATAAAATACAAATACAATTATTACTATTATCAATAAGAATTAAAGCTTAAGAATTAACCGTCGCCTTAGTTCGAAACTTAAAAAGAAATCCACAATAACCAATAAGCTTATCATTTAGTTATTGAAGATTAGCAAACCATAAACAAATCAGTAAGTAGGCATAGGGCTTTCAAGGCAACATATCATGTGCTTCTCATACATATCGACAATTGACAAATACGAGTGCGGAAAGCGTGTGTGTAGGACAGCATACATATCACACGGACGTGACTCTAGGTTCCTTGTCGATGTAAGTTAACGAGGAAGTGCAGTTCTGGTTTTTGGATGGCTGTGACATGTGAGTACTGTCCAAGAATTGTTGCCTGTCTAAATAATGAAAGCATTTTTACGTATAAGTATAAGTATTAAGTGTAGGAAGTGTCCTTTTAAATAGAAATACTAAGTTCTATTTAAAAAGACACTTCCTGCACTTCAGGTTACTTACAGGTAGAATCCTGTGTGGTTTCACTTCACCACCGCTACACCTATTTCGGCCTAATAACGAGTTTTAAGGGCTGCTGCCGTCTGGTTTGAGGGTTGTGGTAAGGGAGACTTACTTATTCGAGGCATTCCAACTTGCGACACATTAGTGGTCGGTTTCAGACCTAAGGTCGGTCACAGATACTTTGTTACAATACCCTGAGGACAAAGTTGGAGAGCCATGGAGAGAGAGTATGTCTGCCTTAACCCTGTTATATACCTGTAATTCCTATCTACATATACTCGTATATTATAACAATTACGACATAATTTAAAATTAAATGTTTACGAGCGTCGTTCATCGCCTTGATTTAAATTAATATTGTTTCCATCGTGCTTTTTGCCCGAAATGGGTCATTCTGTTATTGAAGTCATGTTTTTGTGTTAGCCAAATTAAATCCTGATTTAATTTATGTTCAAAAGTTGGTTTTCATGAAAATATTTAACAAATCATTGTATTATGATAAATATAAATTTTATTTAATGAATTTCGATTACAAACCTGATTATGTTGTCGGTCGTATTTATTATTGGAGAGAGATTTTTGGTTCGAAATTGGGTTACCAGGTTAAATCTGGATAGTTTTAATGTGTGCCTACGTATGTACTTTGTATGAAGTTGTATTGACTTGGTATGATTGAATGATATTGGTTTGCCTGCAAAATACGACCTGGGTGGCGGAGCGGTCACCATAATGGTCTGACACGCAGTGGGTTCTGGGTTCGATCCCAGACAGGTCACTGAATGATGAATTTAGATTTCTGTTCCGGGTCTGGGTGATTCTGTATTCTTCTTTATGTGTGTTCATGGCACCTACGACACAGGGAATCCTAATGTGGGGCTGTGAGTGTAGAGTGTACGCAATTTAATTAGTGTATCTTGTGTTTATTTTGTCGTTAACTCATTATTGTACTACTGATCAGAGTAAGGGGTTTAGGCTATAGTAAAGTGCGAGTTGATACACCTAGCATGCATTTGATAACTTTTATTAAGGGAATCCAAGTTTCCCTTAGCTATAACTGCTGATTTCTATCTGCTACAAGATATTTACGGAATTTGTCTCGGGGGTAGCATCGCATCGGTCGATTTCAGGTAGGATTTTATTCTTATCTGGGGTGAATTACAAATCTCAATGGGTGGCCATTTTCACTTACCATTAGGTGGACTGAATGCTCGTTTGCTACTTCCATTATATTAAAAAACTTGACGCATAGTAATATTATTTATAATTACTTAATATTGCTATACATTTTGATTTTTTTCGAGCACCTAAGATGTAAATACACACACGTGTTGGTAAGATATCCACATGCAAGAAACAAAAGAACATAAAGTTAGCGGAAAGCGCAAACGTATTTTTGTAAGGCGATCTCGGAATTTTATTTCTCAACGCTATAGGGGTATTCACCTCGCTTCCTAACTGTACGAAGGTAAACAGAAAACAGGGGGAGCTGAAATTTTCCCCAAGAGAGCATGCAGACGGAACCACTTAACGACTTATGTACAAATCGCAATTCACTTTTTTCGATACAACCTAAGAATGCTGAAGGAAACGACGTTGTTGTAATTTCCTCTTTCGATCGTTAAATTGTTGCAATTGTAACAATTTGCTTGGTGGTCATTCATATATTGCCTTTACTGTTTTGACTTTTATTAGTGCTATATGCATGTGAATATTTGATTTTATGATTATACTTGAAATGTTAACAGGAACAAGATATACGATAGGTAAACGTTGCTTAGTATTTATTAATGCGAAGTTTAGTGTTTATCGTTTTTAACCGACTTCATAAAAGGAGAAGTTAATTCGTCTCAATTCGTCTATATCGCTTCTTTGCTTCAATAATGTGTTATCTTAAAAAGCACAATTTTACACAAGAGCATTTTTTTAAAATTCAAAAAACGATTTTACTTCATTGTGTATCTTATGATTTGAGATAGCTAAGGTGTTAAAGTTTGTACGTAATCGAAAATAAAGGTTAAAAAAATACACAATTAAGTAAAATATATTTTTTTTTAATTTAAAAAAATGCTCGACATTAAAATTGTTTTTTAAGATAACACATTATCCTTTAATACACTATCATTTAATGTCACATATGATGTTAGGGTACAACTTTACGTAAGCAGTCGTGAATATTTATATAAATGACTGAATTGCCCCTACAAGTTTTGTATTGTAACGGATCTACGAAATATTCAATAGGGAATTCGATGGGTGACAGCTGACGGGTAAATTTCATGACAGCATCGGAGCAGCGTCGAGTAGTATGTTCCATTATTCTCTTAGTTATGGGAAAATACTATTTTATATGATGGAGTCCACCTGTCGTAAGTGGCAATTACTCCCCATGGACATCTGTAATCTACCACAAAGTCGACCACAGGTGTGTTACCTTTGAGGGCTAAGTTGGAATACCTCGGACAACTATGTCTTCCTCACCACACTCTTCAAACTTCTTCATAGGCAAGATGTGGCGGTGGTACCGCCAGAGTCGAACCACGAGATTCTACCACCTTCGAAAAGTCTGATATAAAAGAATCTCAAGCCAGTTTCTCACTTCAGTTACGTAAATAAAAAAGGCTTCACTCTTCATAGAATTTTCCAGAACTTCATAACTTTAACGACACACTCGAGAAATGCGCTTAAGGTAAGCACATGGATCACAAACGGTGTGTCATTGTATGAAGACTCATAAGCTCTAGCGATGAGGCTCAAAGGAATAATGAGTACCCAGCTTGAAGGTATTACTGCAGGTTGCAGCTATGTTGCGTGTTAAGTGAATAAATTAGTGGTCAGTTTGCATAATGCCTAGATTTAAGCGAGAATTAACAGTACACGTGCAATATGTTAAATTTTAAGAAACAAAAAATATTACAAAATGATTAGTACGTATCATATTAAATCATGCTCATAAAATAAAATATTTAAAATTATTTTCTTAGTAAACGCTTTTCCAAAACTTGTACCATTTACCAGCCATCTTCATGGTGTTGATTTTAGATGTCGGTGTTGCAAAACTCACATCATTTTAACCAAACGCGTAAAAATAAGCATAACATTTAAAAAGAGCTCAATGTTATAATGCCTTCCGCTAATTTGTACCGAAGTTGCATGATGTAGTGGCCCAGGTGTACAGCGGATTCTGCCATAAATTTTTACTTTATTGGTTTAAAGTCGTAAATTTAGTAGTCTAGGCCTTAATAACGATGTAAGAGTTTGTCTACTTTTACCAGATAATTAGCGGAACAGCTCATAGGTGTATTAATCATAACGACTATCGAATGTCTTTGATCATAAAGTAGCTCAATAGGTATTTTGAAATGACGATTATATTAGTCATCACAAAATGGCGTAGGAGGAAAAGTATTAAAGTTAAGTTAAATTTAATAAATAATGCAACAATTTTTTTTAATGAGATAAACTAAGAAGTAAGTAAAATGAATTATTATTTCATATCACTCCGAATCGATTAATAATTTGAAAGATGTTACATTATTTTTTTATAGTTTACTGTACACTTTCTTCACCGTTTTTCTAAATAAAAATAACATTTTATATTTTATTTAATACCCACGCTCATTTGGTCATTTCGGAAGTGTCTTGTCTTTTCACTTCACCCCTGACATGGATAGATATACTCAAGTAAGTAAGACAAGACTACTTGTATGTATTGTGCTCCGTGGCACGGGTATAGACCCCTGCAGTGTTCAGCCCCACAGGTGCGTCGGAATAGGGTAGCTGGGTCGTTCGAGGATGCACGCATTTGAATTTTTGATGCTATTTGCCTTCCCATCGCCGTTTCTTTGAGGTGGCTTGCCTCGTAAAATTTTATTGTACCCCGTATAACAACCCTGACTAATGCATATTGGATTTTTGGACTGATCGTTACTTGGAACTTAGATTATCTACGCTATACGCAAAGATTAGCTGTCAATTACAAAGTTCCCACGATAAAAACTATATTGCAATTAGTCTTTTAGTGTCCTTGTAATTGTGATGTTCACTCAGAAGTAATTGAAACCATAAATTGAATGACGAGATTGTGAAACAAACTGTTTATGATTTTATTTCGATTGATAATCTTTTAGAGCAGTTCTCATAGTGCAGAGCGCGTCTGCAAAAAATCAGTGAAGTAATGTAGACACAAAAAGCAGCATACATTTTGGGCTCTGCATATATGCTATTATACTTTAATTACCTAATTAAGACAATGTAATTGCACTTTTGGTCGGATGTCTTAAAATACAGCATTATTAATCTTGTTTGAAAAGAATATGACTTGATACAAACAATGATATTATCTTCTGTGCCATCTCTGTAGCCTAATAGAAAAATATATTTTTTTCTTTTTTTAAATGATGGAGTAGCAAACGAGCATGCAGTCCACTCGATGGCAAGCGGCAACTGCCGCCCAAGAACACCTGTGATCCACCCCAAATAAGACCAGAATCCCAACTGAAGCCGACCACAAATGCGTTGCTACCCTGAGGACTAAGTTGGAATGCCTCGTTAAGTCAATCCCCCTTACCACACCTTTCAAACCAGAACACAGCAGCGCTTAACACTGCTGTTATTAGGCAGAAATAAGTGTGACGGTGGCGCCGCCGGAGTTGAACCACAAAAGGTTTTATCACCTTTTTATCACCTTTTTATCACCTTTTTATCACATATATTATAAGTTTTGAGTGTAAATTTATTGTTAAAGCTGTGGATTTTGTGATTAAAATTAATAAATAAATAAGAGTCCACTAATATTTAAATATCGGTTAATACCGTCGATGTTCATTAAATATCTACGTAAATAGTATCGGATCTCGAAGCCAACATGGATAGCTAATTTCCGTAAAGTAATTAACTTACGCTAACATTGTTTAGGGCTGGCCTCGTTATCTCTTGGTATTGTTTAAGGTGAGTTATTTAGAAGCAAAATCGAATAATATTATAAAGGATTTTTGTGAAATGTTAATACGATAAAAGGTTTCCCTAAAATTATGAATAGTTTATATTTATCTGAAGCTCAATTAGTTGGAAAGTTTTGAAATAATTTGCTAATCTATAAGATTGGACGATAATCCAGTGATAGATTATTATATTTATATTATATGAGTAGCTGACCCGGCGAATGTATCGCCTTTTAATTAAATAATGTGTCAATATCTAAATTCTTAACGCCATCTATTTGACAGATTTAGCAACTGCTTGTATAGGAAAACGAAATTGTTGTTATTACTACATTCCTAGCTTTTTTTTCATATTTAATCACCTTTTAAACCTTCCCTGGACTTCTACAAATAATTCAAAACCAAAATTAGTCCAATCGGTCCAGCCATTCTCGAGTTTTAGCGAGACTAACGAACAGCAATAAATTTTTATGGACATACATTTTTGCTATTGGTTCCATTTGTGTGCATCTCCATGCGTGGTCTTCATTTCTTCTTTACGATCCAGAAATATATTTTAAAAATAAGATTCATTGTATTCAGCCACACCCTTTAGATCAGAATATAGCAGCACTTAACACTGTTAGTATTAGGCAGAAATAGGTGTGCCGATGATGCAGTCGAATTACAAAGAGTTCTACCACCTTCAATGTGGTTCAACATAGATGAATACAAAATAAGGAACTTAAAGTATTTCTGTTTATAGACTCTTTATTCTCAATAAAGACATTTCACATTGAATGCGTTGAATGGGTGTACATTTTTTTATTTGTGGGTTTGTGAGTTCGCGCGTACGCGTGTGTTTACGTGCTTTTGTGTGTTATATGGTTAATATATTGTATACATAAGGTTACTACAGCCCTAAAAAGTCTATTTATGGCATTGTAGCTAAGTACATTGACGTCAAAGTTAATCTTCTTACGAGCTAATTAAAATCAATCGTGATAAGATGATTATGGTCAAATGCGACAATAAATATCGTGTTCAAATTGTGTGTGTAACATATAATGATTTATTCATTATTATAAACAAAGTATAATATATATAAACTGGTTAGATAGCTTAGCAGTATTATAGCTTTATTATTTAGCAGTATTATTAGCTTTATTAAGATATTTTGAGGGATGGAATTTATCGATAAGTAGAAATGCATGATGATGGGTGGATGATGGAGTCCAGTTGCTTATGTACAATTTTAAATACACCGTTTCCTAAAGCCAGAAGCAATATATATGTATAATTTGCTAATCTATATATTCTGAAATAAAAGGAAATTATGTTCCTCATAACTTCAACTATCTGCCAATGAAGTCCTGTGAAGTTGAAATTAGCGGGAATGCACAGACAAGTAGACGGAGAACATTTTTAATAATTGTAAATTTGTTAGCTCCGTACACTTTCGTATCTAAAAAAAAAAACAGTTATTTTGACAGTACAAACCAACACTTAAATTTGGATTGTATAGAACACCATTTATAAAGCAAATGGCACTTCAGTGTAATAAAAAAGTCGTATTAAATTCTTACTTTGCTGCTAACATTTTCCAGAATAAAATGTGCTCTCACACATTTGAGTGATTCTGGGTTAGAAGATTACTTAATTTTCTAATATATTCCCCTTAACCTCGGAGGCGGATTCCTTGAATCGGGCGCGCCGACCCACTTCTCGCTAAATTCTAATTAAAGAATGATTTTTTATTCACATGCGGTAAAAGCTCGTATTTTATGTAACACTCATCTGAAACGTATTTGCCGAAAGTAATTAATGTATAAGACGTTAATGTTTTATGCAATGGTGGAAATATTCGTTTTACGGAGCAAATCGCTTTCTATACTCATATCCGCACTCTAGAACTTTTCGTCTCTCGTGCTTGCAATGTAGACACACAGACTAATATACAAACACCCAGGCCTGGAGTAGAAATGTAAATTTATTATTTAAGTGTCTGTCAACTCCGGAGATAACAGCGATAAACCTATTTCTGCCTAATAATAGTAGCAATAAGCCCTGCTACGTACTGGTTTTAAGGGGTGGTAAGCGACGTATCTATTCTGTAAGAAAACTGTTTGAATTATTTGTTAATATTAAAAATATTAAGTAATTTTGTACTTTTATTAGGATAATAACACTGATTTTATAATTATAAGTTACATTTATGTCACGCTGGCTGGTAAGATTTTATAATTTTGACAAAAAAGAAAAAAAAACAATGAACGTTCCATTTTCACGTTTTGGCGGCAATGGTAACAAAAATTTGTATTGAGAAAGATTAAACATTGTTATTTTATTCCAGAATTGGATTTTATTTAATAATCCGAGGTGTTCCAACTTAGTCTTCAAAGTTAGCAATATAATATAGCTGACGTTAGGTAGTATTCTATTATTATCTGAGTTTGATTATATATATACATGGGTCGCAATGGCCTCTTTAGGTGGACGACGTGTTTGTTGACTACTTCTACCTATAATATTTTATTAAAAATCGTTTTATCAACTGTTTTATCAAAGTTCTCAAAGTTTTACAGAAATTTACGTTCATGTAAAAAATTCCATTTTTTATTTCGATTCATACATCGACATATCATTTTACACGTATATGTAACACGAATAATGCATGAGTTACCGGCAGGTCGTTGGCACAGGACAAAAAATTGGTGATTCTTATTGTTATGCAAAATACAATGGAGGTACGCGGCGCTGACGTCACTTCTCATGTCACGAATATATTATTTGTCACACAATAAAATATTACGTGATTCTAAACACAAACCGGTTCATAACAGTATATTTACAGCATTTGAAATATGGATGACAGTCTAGAATATAATATCCGAGTTCATAAATTCTAGATCTTTATCTCAATAATAAAACAGCAAAATATCTAAATAATAACCATGTGAGCATCTGTAATGAACGCCAGATAAGATAGGATCTCCTGAGGTCGGCTACAAATGCGTTGCTACTCTTGAGAACTAACTTGTGACGCCTGGGATAAGTATACCGATCCGTTACCACACCATAGTTAAAATTTCACAGCTCTAGGACTGTCACCGTGGGGGTTTTAGTCGGTAGAAATCATATATAACCCGCTCCCACGGCGCTGAGTATCTTTGGAAGTTCCCCTCTCAAAACAAATAATGGTTGTATAGGTTTTGATAAATGTTTAAGTCAAGTGCGTGGCTCGTGCGGGTACTGAGCAAATATTTTTTGTCCGGTTTCCTGTAAGCTCGCGTAAAACGTATGTACGTAGTGTACGGTACACTGGCACTTCATGTTGTTGATTTTGTACTCAGCATTTTAAATGTTGTTTGCGATTGCTTGTACGTTTTACTTGTTCGTTCTTTAATATAGGCTGGGACTCGCGAGGGTATCTGCTTTCTTTGCTATGTGTACACAATACAATTAAAAGTTAAGTAGGTACAACATCTTTAAAGTTGGTAGAACCCTTTGTAGTTCGAC
>DWRA01004333.1:0-10971 GCA_018250295.1 Spathilepia clonius
CCCTTTGTAGTTCGACTCCGGCGGCACCACCGCCACACTTATTTCTGCTTAATAACAGCAGTGTTAAGCGCTGCTGTTTTCTGGTTTGAAGGGTATGATAAGAGAGATAAACTTAACGATACATTCCAACTTAGTTCTCGGGGATAGCAGCGCATCTGTGGTCGACTTTAGTAGGGGTTCTAGTTATATCTGGTGTGTGTCATATCTAGTAAATATCCATGGGCGGCAGTTGCCACTTACCATCAGGTGGACTGCATGGTCGTTTGCTAGTCCATCAAATAAAAATAAATATATAATAATAATAAGCATGCAATCCTGCGCTCGGCTACTGAGCCGTGACGTCACAACTCACCTTAGACCTGGATATGAAGAGGAAACAGGACGCCAACAACAAGCTTTGCAGCGTGGCCTGTGTATCGCTGAACTTGATGCCGTCCAGGTATAGAACGGACTGGCTGTACGCGAGGATGAGGGCGTTCAGCGCGAGGATCTTGAACATCTGCAGCGTGGTCACCAGCGTACAACGGCCCTGCTTTATTATGTGGCATACTGTAAAGGAATATAAATTAATGTAGGTTTTAGTTTTGTATTTAAGTAATAGTGGTAATATTATTAGCAACAATATTTTTTAATAAAAGACCTTTGAAGAAAGTAGAACCTTTTGTAGTTCGACTCAGGCGGCACCACCGCCACATATATTTCTGCCCAAGAGTAACAGTGTTAAGCGCTGCTATCACGCATCTGTGGTCAACCAAATGTAGTACAAATCTTATCTAGGGTTGATCACAGATGTCCATGGGCAGCAGTGGTCACTTACCATCAGGTGGACTGTAAGATCGTTGGGACCTTCAATAGAGTAAAAAAAGACGCAAACCGTTTTCAGACAAATATTTCAATGTTACAACTTGTTTCCCTCTCTGTTTTCGACAAAACGAAGAGGATGGAATCAATACAAGCTACTGCTGACCTTAATGCATTCCCAGATTTCTAGGCCTTAAATTGAGATGTTAATTAGCAGCACTCTTGAACTATATGCCCCTATAATTTATTAACTATAATTTCCTATTGAACAATCGTAAAAAAATGCACGTGTTCCATTGCAACTTAAACCTAAACTATCAACAATGATTCCAGAACACCATCAGTAATCGTTGGCTACCCCAATGTAGGAAATATAGAGCCATATTAACTATGAAGTTCTTTAATTTAATTTATTGGGGTCATCAACACACCCAAGCGCACTCATATTCAGCAGTGGACTTTGAAATACTAATGGATGGATAAGATACTTACTGCAAAGTATACTCGACAGTCGGCTAGTGAACGGCGCAGCAACACTAGCGTCACCCAGCCTGACCAGTTGCGGTTGGTCCTCCTCTTCCATCTTCTTCATGGCCCGTCTGAGCCTCGCAGCCGCTTCTGCTCTGGCTTCCGCGCGGGGGTCACGTAACGCTGGTCTCCTTGGAGGCTCCGGTTCCGGAGGGCGCTCCTCCTTCGGCTTCTCTTTCAGACGCTCTGGCGCATTCGCTAATATAGCTACACCAACCTAGAAGGACATATATACGAGATTTTGATAAACAGATTTTAAGGAGTTTTTTTTTAACTTAAACTCAACAACATTGTTAATAATACTTGATCCTTTTTTTTTTTATTGTTGGATTTAGAGACAAAAAATTTAAGAAAAACATGATTATCAACATTTTAAAATAACACTTTCAATAAAAGTTAAACACTGTTTTTTTAATTGTTACCCATATCTGAAGATTTAATCTGACGTATATTTTAACATGTTTTTGCCCCTTAATAATTTATGTTACAAGAAATAATAGAAAAATATTACAGTAACACAAGATAAAAGTAAAATCAAGATAAAATAACATACTGTCAGTTACCAAATATACTTACAAGCTTAAATTTTATAAAAATGTACTTACATCAGCGTGTTTTAGCGCTCCAACATCATTTGTACCATCCCCACACATGAGTGTGCAGTATCCTAATGATTTCAATGTGACGATTACAAATTCCTTCTGCTTTGGTGCAAACCTGGCAAACACTTTTATGTGCGGGATGATTTTAATTAGAAATTTCCGGTTGTTCTCATTGAGATAAGTCAGACCTTCACCAGTTATACACAAGTCGTATTTTGAGGTTAATTCCTTGACTGTTTTGAATGGTTCTTCTGAAAGTTCTACAGTTTCATTAATCGACTTCCATTTCCACTCGTCACTGCTTTGCGTTAAGATGAGAACTTCGTTCTTTTGGGTAAACTTGAGTTCTTTCGCAACATGGCAGGCTGTTAAAGGATTATCGCCAGTGATCATAACTACGGAATGTGACGCGTGAACTATTTCTGCTATCGCCTTCTTGGAGTCACTCTTCAAGGGACATGATATGATCACGAATCCCACAAAGGTTAGATCCGATTCCACATCATCTCTCGAAAGGTCTCGTATTTCCTGAGAACTCAATTTCCCCAAGTTCCTGTAACCCAGCGCTAGAACTCTCGCGCCTCTTCTTGAAAGAGTTAAATAAACGTGATCGTAATGACTAGGAACCTCTTTGAGCATCGTCTTAATGGTCTCCGGCGCACCTTTTACGCTGCTGATATAATGGTTTTCCATAAAACCTCTCTCGTTCACCTGATAACCAGCTATAACTGACATTCTTTTAAGAGCACTCGAAAAATGATTTCTATGGACAATCTTCAGGCCAGGTGATTTTCCTTTCTTAGGGACAACTGCATCTCCTTTAGTCAGATTCCATTCCGCCGCTTTCAAAGTTGCTTTCTCTAGAGGATCACCTACAACTCCGTCGTCGAGTTGAACGAGAGAGTGACATGATGCTAGCACTTGTATAGTTTCCATTGGTGCTTCCGATAAGGGAATTACAGTAGCATCTATGTATGTATGGTCACCAATACCAGCTACACCTTCCACTACTAAATTATCACTTGTTAAGGTACCTGTTTTATCGAAGCAGCAAATCTCAACCTTTCCTGCAAACGGTATTCTAAATGGCTCTGTACAAAATACAGCTAATTTTGATAACGACAGCAATGATGTATTCACAGCTAATGATAGTTCTATAGGTAATTCGGGAGGCACAACTGAGGTCAGAATTAACGTGCACTCTAAAAATAGTTTATATCTATTTCTCTCTGGGTCCTCACACCCTTTTATCCAAACATACGCGGCAGCTGCGATCGCGAATATCAACAGGAACAGTATAAAACCAAACGTCTCCAGATTATTAGCAGTTACTCTCTTAACTCCAAACAAAATTGTCCTAAGGAGTTTTCCTTGCGACGTGTTGAATCCATTGCGAATTACGTAACCAATGCAACCGTTGTCAGGTGCTTTTAAGCCAGACGACACGTTCTTGCTTGGAGACGAATGTTGAACAATTTTCGTACCTCCAAAAAGCATGTGTAACTTCCCGTCACCTTCAGGATCTAAATTTATCTTATGGTTTTTCTCATTCTCGATCGCTTCTTTCATTTGAGGTACACTTTCGCCAGTCAACATAGATTCGTCAACTATACAAGAACCCCTTAAAAGGACAATATCACAAGGAACTAAGTTGTCACTGACGGACCGGGTCAGAGACACGATATCACCTGGCACCAACTGATCACTCACTATCTGTCGCCATCTTCTATTTCTATACACATTAATATTGTATGGTTTATTGCCCATTTTCCTTATTTCCGCCATATTTCTTAGTTGTTGCTGTACTAATGTACATTCAAACATGACCAACATGACTAGTGTAAAAATAGAGTAGTACCAATATTTGTCAAGGCACCATAGTGCAACACAGAATACTTGGAATACGAAAAATGGGGCAGTTGCTCTCTCTTTAAATAATTCCATAAATTCAGGTACCACCTAAAACAAAGATTAGGTACATTAGGTATGGATTAACTTGTGTAGGGATTTTATCACTACACGCCATACTTGTGACTTTATGGCTCATGAAACTTCAGGCACCAGACAACAAGTATATGGTCCTAAAGTAATCAGAATATCTCGTAATAATAACATGTGCTTGTTTTGTATAAGCTTATAAAGACTGAAAAACATAATATTTTTTTCATATACAAGTGTCTAATTGTACACAACTTCAACTGAGAAGTTCTGTCAAGAAACTTAGTGATTTTTTTTAATATCCCTTCTACACGTGAAATACACAATTTTAAATTTAAACATGCAAATAATTAAAAAAATATCATAAATACAATTAATTAAAATACCATTACCATTATCATTTCATTTTTTCCAAATTCCTTCTCAGCTAGATCTATAGATTCGTCATCTAGGTACCCTTTAGACTCCACATACTCTTCATATGTTTTATTGATGGGGAAATCAACAGTGCAGAATATTTTCTTGTTCCAATCGTACACATATTTACTCTTTTGAAAAATAAACCAAACATCAGGGTTAGGGTTGCCTTTAATTGTAGACTGAAAAATAAAACGAGAAATTAATAAGATTCATAGAATATTTCTATGTACAGACCGATAGGCATAATTTAAAAACTGGATGGACATAATTGCTCATTAAGAAGAGAGAAGTCGTCATCATCAACCGTTACAGTCCCACTGCTGGACATGGATCTATTCTTAGAGAGGGGGTTTTAGCTATTATAGTTTTTCAAAGAACTCTCAGTTACACATAACTACGAAAAATAAAAAGGCACGCATCTGGTAACCTGACCCCAGAATAAGAGACCGAGTTTTAACCCCCTATGACTACCCATGTTTGCTATAAAAAGTGACAAATCGAAACTTATAATATAGCAATTATGCCATTTTTACATTTATTATTGGAGGAAAACAATTTATTTAAGTCAACTTTTAGAAAGACAATCATTATTGTAACAGGAAATTATTTTCTTGTACCTTTTGCCTTTTCTGTAACAAAAATAGGAAAAGGCAAAGAAATTCACACTTTATATATAAACTCTATAGAGTGCAGTCGTACTTGAAACTGTTCACTACTATGGATTACACTGAAGCCTTATATTACACAAGAAAATGCCATCATTGACATCAATACATCATTGTAATCAAAACAATATTGTATCGATATTGATACTTCACACACTACACACTACACTACATTTATATTCAATACGTTTATTAGTGGCTTTGAAGACTCCAAAGGCAGTGGTGGTGGCACACCTACTTCTGCCTCATTACGCAGTGATTGAAGTCTACCTATGGCTTAACCTGTCTCACTCTGAGAAGAAATTAGGTTGAGGAAATTAATTAATGACAAAATCTTGCTTACCTTAGTGTGATGGAGCTTAACAATTTCTGAAAATCCATTGTTAGATGTTGGTACAACTTTCGCAATTTCAGCTTGTATTGGATCTCTCACCTGAAACAAATAGACAGACAATATATTCGCAAAGTAAAGGTCAATTTTAAATGTTAATATTTATTTTACAATTATAATTTGACCAGCCAATACTGGTTTAAACCGGTACCGGAAACCACTTTTGTTTTTTTTTCTAAGTTTCAAGGACAAAGAACAAAACCAACACTTTTTGAACTCAAATTTACAAAATTCTCTGGTATTTAGAGATTTACAATCACAGGTAAATTTAAATAAGTTACCTCTATGAATTTATATTTTTTGTATCAAATTAAAAAACTGATTTGTCAGATGTGGCATTGTCTGCGTAACAAAATGACCGTATTCAAATGCCCCAATATCTGTGGCTACATATGTTGTAACCCAAAAATTCTCCAATGTATGTCTCAGTTGAGCCGAAAGGTTCTGCCAATTTCCGGTCATAACGAGGCTAGGTACAGTCGATCCATAAGTATAATAATTAAAGTTATTTTATACACTTTCACTTAATGCAGGTCTCTTTCTTAGGGTAGAAAACTTTTGTTATATTATTCTTTGCAAATCACTCCACAAAATGTAGAATTTTGAAGAATCCTATATTAAAATATGCAAAAACTAGTTGAATAACTCTTTCAGTACTATACGGATAACAGGTTTCTTATTATTTTAATACAATATGTTCCACTAGAAGTTATTCTTTACTATTAAGCTATCCTACACATTTTAAGGTTATATGTATAAAATCATCAATAAGCTTTAACATAGATGTGTATAACTTTGAAAACTACATGAACTCATTTGTAATCAAAATAGTTACAACAGTAAACTAGTTAAACTAACTTATATGAGGCCATCTTAGTCCCCAGAGGTCGCAATGATCGGCTTTAGGTAGAACCTCTGTTCTATACGGAGGTACAAATGTCCATGGGCCATTACGCCTTATTATCAAATTAACTGCAAGCTCATTTGTTACCCTACTTATAATAAAAGAACTTACCGCAGAGCAAGACAGGAAACACTGGATGTGCACGCTCCAGTAACAACACAGGCATATTAAAATTTGAATAGTGGCGACCGCAGCCACAATCACGAACCCAGCTTCGAAGTTATCCTCAAAGCCATACACCGCAATCCAAAAATAGAACACCACAGGATATATGATCAAAAACGGGAGGACCGTCCCTTGCAAAACAGTCGCCACAGGCTTAAAGAGCTGTACATACTGAACTAAATCATCTAATGACGATTGCATTTTCTCTGAAACCATGTTATCCATAAGTTACTCAGGTATTCCTCAGTCACTTCCGAGGATGCGCGGTCATTGAACGCAAAACTTAATAAACATATTAATTTGCGCTCTTCAAGCGAATTAATTTAAAACGGAAGGAAACATTCGATTTTGCCGAATTTTAAATGCTCATGCTGACACGGAGTACATAGATATCAATTCAATTCTATCATGTCATTTGACATAATCTGACATATTGACAGAAGTAGGTAGCGAGCAGAGAAGAGCGCGTGTCGTGTCACGCTATTTCATTTTCCCTATGGTTTTTCCATAAAATTATAAGTAATTCATAACTACATATAAAATTTTAAATAATTTCTCTAAACAGGTAATTTCTAAAGTGTCAGGCCTGACGCCAAAAAAGTGTCGTGTAATACTGGCTTTCATTTGTTCCAATTTTAATAATTAATATAGTTTCAATAATATCGTGATGGACATGTTGAAAGCAAAAATTATAAGTGTATATAAGTGAAAGAAGTATTACTATCGAATTAAAAAAAAAAGTTTAGTACCTGGGCCAAAAGATATGAATAGCGAGCTGTCTCGCAGTTAGAGCTAGACTAATTTTTTTTTTTTACAGTTTAGACATTGTCATTGTCTCATGACCGGACACTGTGTTGTGTACTGTCAATTGTCAAAAAAGAGCGCGAAAACTTTACTCTAAATTTGCGACAATACGAACGTTGTATTAAATCAAGATTGAAATTTATCATAAAAGACTAGATTGAGTTTATTCGAATATTCTATGTTCAGGTTTATACTTTGGGTGTTGGGCTTAAATAGGTAGATCCAATTTTACGCTGACAGGTTGATTGCTATGAAGAGATGGATTTCAAAATAAAACGAAAATCTACTAAAATTACAGAAAATGTAAGTTTAACAGAAAGTTACCCTCATGATCTACAATTGTACAAAGTGCCACCAGTTAAAGACATAAGTTTGATAGAGTTTGAAAATGTAACGTTAGACAGACTCAAATTACTCCGGATTTTGGAAACGGCCACAACTTTAAAAGGTTTGCGACTGTATTCAGAAGAATGGAAAGAGTTCGTCTTACGTGAGTTAAGAGCTCAAGGTCTCAAATATTACGCAAAGTTATGTGAAAAAACTTCACATGGAACACAAAAGGCAGACCTACAAGCACGTGAAAAAGACCATATCGGTCATTTCATACTCAGGCTGGCTCA
This sequence comes from Spathilepia clonius, assembly GCA_018250295.1. NCBI lineage: Eukaryota > Metazoa > Arthropoda > Insecta > Lepidoptera > Hesperiidae > Spathilepia > Spathilepia clonius. The sequence continues at coordinate 7,839 of DWRA01004333.1, forward strand.
CTGCAGAACTGACGAAAAACGTCGTTGGTTCATTACAAGAGAATTAGAATTATTCAGGATGAGATTTATAACTATGGAAAGTGATGCTATTGATGCGTTTTTCAAATTGAACAATCTTTGTTACACAAGTATATCTGACACAGAATCTACTGAGCTTATGTCTTTTTTAAGAGAATCAACACCTTATGACGATATAGACAAATTCAAATTTTACAAGGTTAAGTTCTATGAGGTGCTCGACCTTGTGCGGGCACGAAAAGTTTTTATTAAAGATGGCTATGCCTATATACCTGATAAGGATTTCATTTCTGTTCTTTCATCGCAATTCAGGACTCATTTGAAACAAACATTGGCGATAGCACGTCATCATTTGGAAGTAATTGAACAGGACGAGAGATTGGTCGGCTTATTGAAAGGGTTGCACTCAACTTACTTAGGAAAGGACTACAGTGACAACAAAGCCGTTATTCCAATTGAGAGTATTGATTCCTTGTCTGTCAAGTCTTTCCCACTCTGCATGAGGCAGCTTCATGAGACACTAAGGTCTGTTCATCATTTGAAACATGGGGGTAGGCTTCAATATGGTCTATACTTGAAGGGCATTGGCGTAACTCTAGAAGACTCGCTAAGATTTTGGAGAGAAGAGTTCACTAAAATGATGGAGCCTGATAAATTTGAAAAATCATACGCCTACTCTATCAGGTTTAATTATGGTAAAGAAGGTAGCAAGAGAGATTATACCCCATCCAATTGTTTGAAGATAATAACTGGTAATGTTGGGCCCGGAGATTGCCACGGCTGCCCTTACAGACATTGTGATCCTAGCAATTTAAAAAATAAATTAAAAGGATATGGATTGGATTCTCAAGGTATTCATTTCTATTTTATAAACTTTATTTTTATCCTCTCTACATCACATCCACTCTACCACCAAAATGATACACCACAATCCATGTCATGAAATAAATAGATGTGGTGGTAGTAACTCCCTTTTGGAACCATGTTAGAAAGAGATAATTAATTCGGGTACACAATTAAAAAAAAAGGTAAAAGTGCTAGTTATACCAGCTTTCATATGAATAGTTATAGGGTATCTCCAGTGTAAAAGATGTGGTATTACTTTCCTGCGAGTAATAAAACTGAACACTCATTTATAACAAACTAAACTTTTTTATAACAAAAATATCATTTAATTTCAGCTGTAAACGAAATAGTAGACACGGCAAAGAAAGGGCACTATCAAGTTGCATGCAGTAAGTATTTTGATGCTGTGCACAATACTGACATTGGCCTCGGAATTAATCACCCTAACCAGTTTTTTGAAGAAAGCCAGAAGATTTTGAAGACAGATAGCAAACGGGAACTAAAAAAAGAAGTTAAACAAAATGTTAAGAAAGAACCAATGATAGCTGAAATCGAAGATATGGACTTTGATGAGATACCTGAATGGAACCAATGATACAAATTGAATGTTTTAAAAAAATTTAATCTTAATACATACACAATAATGAGAACATAAAAAAAGGTTTATTTTCTTTTTATATACATTGCTCTTTTTGTCATCCTGCCACAATATAAACCAAATATAAAAATTAATCCTATGATAGAAATACCTACTACCAAGAAATACTTCTTAGATGGAGAAGATGATATTTCTTCATACATATCTCCTAGATTTAACAAATGTTCCTGTAAGAAAAAAGAAAAATATATAAGTCTCTTGTATTGTTTATATTGCACTTACTTTATGCAGTTAAAACATATGAATACTTACGGCGTCCAAAAATCTGTACATTTCCAGTCTATTCGAAAGTTGTTTTTCGCATTCTGCTTCGAGTTTTCTATTACTGTCGTTAAGTATAATCTTTAAACATTTCAAACCTGAAAAAAATTGCTGAATAGGTATTCCAATCCACAAAGTTGCCTGTACTACTTTTAAAATTATTATATTGTTAATTGGACCTACTTATGCAAACAGGAACCAATCCACACAACAGTTTAGAGAAAAAGCCACTGTTGTCAAAATTTTGTATACTGTACAATATTTGGGTTATTTTAAATAAAATCTATTTATAATATAGCACAAAATAATTTGTGCTATGCATATAAATATAATATTATTGAAAATCATTAACATTTTTGATGATTTTGGTATGTGTGTGGATTGGTTCCTGTTTGCATAAGTAGGTCCAATTGTATTATGAATTAGGTTTCAAAGAGATAACATATATTTTTTTTATTCTGTGGACTTAGACCACAGATTATTAAGAAATGTATTATATTTGTATAAATGTATTAGATTTCTTCTCAAACCAAAACAGATCTTACGTCTGCCAGCACCATGTTCCAAATCCTTGCAATATTTCAGTAAATCTAAAGCACAAGCGCGCTCTAGCAAAGGATCGGCTTCGATATCCACCTCCGTCTCCTCGATTATATTGACGACCTCTCTAGCGCATTCAGCCGAAACGATCTTGTGTTTTAAGAGAGCGTTTTTTAAACATTCCTCTACCTGTAATTGAAATGCACAATTGCATCTTTTTATATTTTTATAACCATCCAACCATAATATTATAAGACCTTCCTTTATAAAATAAAATACTTCAAATATTAAATTACTATTCTTCAAAATAATAGGTAACCAGTACTCAAAGATTTATGAATCCATATATATACTGCAAATAATATTTTAATCAAAAGTAATAATAACTTGAATGAATTATCACACCCAAAATCCTAAACTTATCATTGACAGACTGACTTACATATAAGGTGGTTGCCTTAGTCTTATTTTTAGTCTACAGGAGTAACAACAAATGTGTATTTTGCTTCGGACCAGTAAGCAGTGATGGCCTAATGGTTGAATCATGGCCTCGCAATCGAGGGATCCAAGGTTTAAACCCAAGACATGCACCTCTGATTTTTCAAAGTTATGTGCGTATTAGAAATTAATTATCACTTGCTATAATGGTGAAAGAAAACATCTTGAGGAAACCTTCACGCGTGAGAGTTCTTTGATAAAAAAAAATCTCAAAGGTGCCTGATGTCTACAAAATGGCATTTGTCCAGCATGACAGGCTATGGCCTATATTTTTGTTATGTAACGGGTACTCACGATTTGCAATTTTGATTT
>DWRA01004334.1:0-10970 GCA_018250295.1 Spathilepia clonius
AATCTCTGGCGCTTTCATTTTATTCAAGTTATAATTATATTTCTTTAAAATAGATTTGTCTTGTGTTGTTCTTTGTTCATCTGTGGTAATACGACTGCCACATCTATTATAGTGTCATGTTATTTAAATTGAACGATGTTGAGAAGCAATTTAACTTTTTCCAGGCTTTCACTTTTAGTCGCTATTATTACCAGTGATCATTTTTAGGCTGGACTCTTATTCTAAATTCGGTTACGGATGATACTTTTACACTTTAATTAGATAGTAAATATATATTGAAAAAATGTTTTTAAAAAGCTTTTAGTAACGACACTTTGTATTTTACTTAGGAAAGAAAGACTTTCATTTGGTACCCATGTGGTGGTAGTGCATAATAATATCGGTAGGTCATCTTAAGGGGTCGTCAATATGGTACTACAATTGTTTAGAATGACGTGACTAGCCTTAAATAATTTTAGGCTAAAATAATCGCGGAATTGATACAATTAGTTATGTAACGGGTACTCACGATACGAAGTTTTGCTTTCTTAGTTGCTGATATTTGGACCCAGTTACATGGATCGTGGTCCGCCGTGACCAGCCTTATCATTCATTGGCATCAAAAGAAAAAGTGTTAGCAAAATTTCAGCTTAATCGGTTAGTATTAACTCATTTAAAATATAGTAGGAAGATTTGACCCTCACATAATAAGAAACTTATAAAGCAAGTCAAACAAAAGCATGCAATAAAAAATCACGATTTAAGATTTGACTTTTTCACACTCCATCGTTAATAGAAATTTGTAGGTGGTAGAACCTTTTGTAGTTCGAATCTGGCGGCACCACCACCTGTTTCTGCTTAACAACAAATGTGTTAAGCGCTGCTTTATTATAGTTTCTAGGCTATGCTACAGAAGGCTGAGTCGTTCCAACTTAGTCTTCAGGAGTAGTAACGCATCTGAGATGGAACTCAAGTAGGACTCTAATCTTATCTAGGGCGAACATCTGCGTATTCTTGCGCGACAGTGGCCACTAGGTACCATCAGGTGGATTGCATATTCGTTTGCTATCTCAATACAATAAAATAAAACATATACTCTGTATTAACTTCTCTTATCTCTAACTTATCTGTGGTACGTAGTGATACGCATTTTCGGTTTCGTAAAAGTACATAAAATAAAATGGGATCGGTTAAGACCACTTCGGGTTGATTGTGTTAGCGTCTTTATAGCCGAGCGTGTGAATGGATTAAGTTAATATAATATAGCAACTCCATTACCTAATAGAAATGACTAGAAGTAAAATCTTGCTTTCGGAATATTTGACCGTCGTCAACCGTTATTATCTCGCTGCTGGGCACAGGTCTTCTTTCAGAGTGAGCGGTTATGCCTCAAAGATGGTAGGACTCTTTGATGTTCGACTCAGTAATAACAGCAGTGTTAAACGCTGCTGTCTTCTGGTTTGAAGGTGTGGTAAGGGAGACTGACTTATCCGAGGTATTCCAACTTAGTCCTCAGGGGCAATAACGCATCTGTGATCGAACCCAGATAGGATTCTAGTCTTATTTGAGGTAGATTACAAATGTCCATGGGCGGCAGTTGCCGCTTACGATCAGGTGGACTACATGGTCGTTTGCTACTCCATCAAAAAAAAAAAACAAAAAAGGCCGTAAAATTCTGAAAAATATCTGCTTACCGTATGAAGACCATACTTTTTTCAATATTTATTTTTGTATTGATTGTCACAGCGGCCATAGTATAATAGTAAACATCCTATAAAAATTCAAGTCTATCTGTGACGGTTCACGACGTAGATACTTGTGACAGACGGACAGACAGCGAATGTTTAACTTAGAATTCTGTTTTCACCCATTCCGTGCGGAACCCTAAAATGATTGTAGTAGGAAAGCAATTACAATTTATTTACAAGCAGACCATACTTAACCCGAGCCCAGACACAACAAAGCGAAGGTTCTATTTACTGCTACGGCCTCCGCTCCTAATTGAAATAGGAGTATTGCGTCTCGATTTTTTCTGCAGTCTAGCCGCCCGTCGCCACGGCAACGCAACTGTGGGGCTTCTACCCATTTATGGGGCTTCGAGTGGCTAATGATTGAAATGGCATGGAGTTTTCTAACATTAATGCTATTTCTGGGTAAGCATTTCGGAAGGGTTAAGGCTGTAGTCAAGATAGCCATGACATACCCTTAAAGAGACTAGATATCGCTGAGGTAATGTACACTAACGTTCATAAGTAATAAAAAAATAGCCTGTCCCATTTTAAAATTGTGTAAATTGTCAAATTTGTAACTATGGCAAATAAAAAAGGATTAAGTTTAATTGGGACTAACTGGCGTTATTTGTAATATCTTACTTAATTAGTAAATCATGTGGAAATTATGTTATTTCAAATTTATTTGCATATTAGTTAAATGTGAAAAATATTTCAATAAAAATTGCAGATGATTTAAAAACAATTAAAGTTATCGGGAATATTCAATTCTTGACATGGACAAAATATGTTCAATACAGGCAACAGTAATTATCATGGAAGTTAAAACTAGTAATTATTAATAAAAATACCTGACTGTTTAAAAAAAAGCAACAGAAAAGAGAAGTAACATGTTTGCCACTCTCATAATTCACGTCATATGTTAAATTCCGTCAAGCCTTTTGGTCTGTACGGCGTTTCCAATACTGAGACATACATACATACGCTCGTAAATCCTTACCCACCATAGCCGGGTAAAAAAACAGCAATGTTATTTTCCATTCTGTGTATGTCCCAACAGCGCCCAAAGTCGAGAATTCCTCCAATCTGAAACACGGACTAATCTACCGAAGTGGCGCCTCCTAACGCAATTACGTGCCAACCTTCGGAACTGTCAATTAGGGAATCCCTTGTAATCCTCTCGGATATTATTATGTATAATATGCAAAATCAGAGACAGATTTTGTCTACTCCTTGGTGTATTTTTGTGCTGGTCATTATGTGGGTTTCATATTCAAATTTTAAAATAGTGGATGTAAAGTTTAAAAAAAACCGCAAGGCGAAGTATAACTTCATATGTTTCTGAATTCTTAAACAGATTATTGGTGTCCAATTGCAATAAGTATTGCCAAACAGTTTTAAAAAAATTAAACTAAAATAAAACCATTTCATCGTAATAGTTTCTGATCCGATTCAAAAATAAAAATGAATATGAGGACTTTAGTTGCATGTTTATTTCATGTATCACTCTCGTGAGGAAATCGGTTTGATATGAACATTACAATAGTAAACATGAAATAATATGTCCAATACTATTGCTCATGAGTAAACATTAATTATGAAATATTTAATTTTTATTGAAATAAATTATTACTATTTGTTTGACAATGTTACGATTTTTTATCGGTAAATTACAAATTTCTAAACCAGGACTGTGATGATCGAACATTGTTTGACGACAACACACAAAGCTACCAATTTTTCCTCTGAGGCTGTGTATCGTAGCGTTGCAGGCAATTCTTTTATTTATTATGTGTTTACGTCACGGTCTGAAATGTCGCGTGATCGAATGTTTTTGTTTAATGTTGTTCCAGGCCATAAATTAAAATATAAATAACTTTTTTCAAGAAATAGATTAATACGAGAGTTATATAATACACATTTTTAATATTAATACACCAATAAAAGTGTCAAGTAGCCAGTTGCTTCAAGACATCTTAGCAATGCAGGTTGAAAGGACCACAAAGTTGGTCTATAGAAAGTTTTGCAGAGGTGAGCTGAAGTTTTAGTTTCGAGTTCGTGGGTCTTCAGTTTTTCTTGTTCTACAAACAACTCGTTATGGTTCCTTTTTCTATAACTTTGCTATGAAGTACGAGTTCCTACCTTTGCTTGAGCGTGAAGAAATGTAGATTGTTAACGTTTTTAATTATTTTTATTAGTATTATTTTTTTATTCTAAGCATCGGCGTTAAAAACTGTTTAGTTAAAATTCTTATTTAAAAAACATTTAATTTTTTCACAAACTTATTTAATTTTATTATTAAAGATCCGTAAACATATATTATTAATGTGATTTTATACACAAATAAATAAATCTAATTTATATACACAATTAAATAAAAGAATACCGAAAATCCTCCGAAGACTTCGAAGTACATTTAATAGATTTTCCACCACTCGTTGCCAAGTGCGGCGATAGTAACAGAACCCTCTATTTGGATGGATTATGTCTAGCCATAAACTTCTAATAGTTTCTAAATGAATGGTATCGTTACAAATATGTAAAATTCAGTTAGCATAATTTACATATTTTTTATAATAAATCTGAGCCATTAAAAACTTTTGAGATCAGAGCTCTCCTAATTAAGGCAAGTTTGAAACCACTACATTATTGCTTCTAAAATGTCATGTTTAACAAAAATACACATAAATAAGCCAATTATCTTATAAAATTAATTATGTATAAGTATTAAAGAATTTAGTGATGCAATAATTCAATAATATCGTTCAAATATTAATAACTGAAACCAGTCGATTACCAAATAACTGCGTCTGGCGAGCGAAACAAGCCATCAATTTCAATAAAATGAAGATTGAAGGGAAAAAATTCGCAATCAATCACCTCCGGGCGGTATTTTGACAGTTCCATGGGGTGACCACGCGGCGGTGCTATAATTTCATATTTCGATGTTTACAATATGGGGCTGTTTGGAGAGGGTAAGATTTCTAACTAAATTGTGATGGTAATTTAGCAGTCTATTTGATATATATATTCGTATGTTAAAGATTGTTGTGGATAAACTTATACCGTACTATTAAACTTATCACCGTAATATTATTAATTTATATTACATAATAATATGCTGAATGTAGCGAGACATTCGACAAAATCTGGAGAAAAGATAATAATATAATCATAATAATAAAAGATAATAAAATAATAATAATCAGATATATGTGCACAAACGTGTAACAAAACAAATTAATAGTAAAAGAAGAACTAAAATTTAAAATTAAATTTTAACAAAAATCTACATCATCAGTTATTAAGGATCAGATCGTTTTTCGAGTACACGGAACGAAAAAATATTTTCCATAATACGTCTGTCTGCTTTGGTAACCGGCTGCCATCGCTTTGTCCCAACAATAACGTCAGTCGTGTAGACGGTGCGCTATTGCGAATAGATTGTGATTGCGGGGGCAATCGATGCAATGCCAGTGGGTATTACGACGATAAGTGCGGGGAAATACGAATGCTATTAGAGTGGAATTTTGCTTTTAGTGATTCATCGACGATGCCGTTTATTGCTGTGTACAAAAGTTATGGAGTCTTTTAAAATATTTCATACGTACATAGTTTTTAAGTTTTTGTGAAGTAGTAACTCTGTCTAAACTACAGCAAAGCAAGTGATGCCTTTGTAAAGGACAAAAGTTTTAAATGAGATATAATATACGTGAATACAGTCGAATTTCACCAGACATCTAATGTTTTCAAGTAGCAAATGCAGTTACAGTTTGTTTGATATTAAATTAACGTCAACTCATAAATATCTACCAAGAAAGCTAAGTAGAATCATAAAAAAATCGTTTCAATATATGTACGTTTTTGTATATGAGGATTTTTAACTGTTCGAAGATACATGGGTTTAAAATATGTTTTCCATTACGTCTGTACCTACTTTGGCAACAAACTGACATCGTCATTATGTCCCGACAGTAACAACAGTCGTGTAGACGGTGCGCTATTGCGGATAGATTGTGATTGCGGGGGCAATCGATGCAATACCGGTGCATATTACGACGATAAGTGCGGGAAAATACGAATGCTATTAGAGTGGAATTTTGCTTTTAGTGATTCATCGATAATGTCTTTTGTTATTGTGTACAGAAAATAAAGGGTTTTTAAAATGATCTATGATACATATGTACATTTTAACTTTCTGAATTGCGGTAGTTATGCTTAGACCAATGCAAACCGAATACTGCTACCGCTGTGACTATGTACTAGTCAGTAATAGGTGTAATAGATGCAACTCAAGTCAATTCTCTTCAAATATAATTCCATTTTTAGGAATCAAGACAATTATTTTATTTCGCTATATTATATTGTGATCTACTTATACGTTCTATAAGAGCAGAGATCATTTAAGAGGAGACATAAATACCAACATTGAAGCAAAATAAACTGGAAATATTCATTTTAATGGGGTTGTACAGCAAAGAGACCACAGTGGATTATCTTGCAGCTATCTGACGTTGCATAAAATAAACTACGGTATGCAAATCTTGAGAAGCAACCGCCTTTAGAAATTCTCGGAAGGGAACAATCCCGAACTCCCGGGAATGTTTTGTAGAAATCACACAAAGTTCTGGTAGAGCGACTTCTGCAATCACAGTTGTTACGTGAACGTTCCTTAAATGAAAAAAGTGGAACGCGTAATTTTCAAGACGATATTTACTTAAATCTAAGGTATATAACACTGTGACGTCATTGACGAGGAGTTGTTATACTGTACGTAAGAAAGGATTTTAATTTGGATTATAAATATTTATTTCATTTAGAATTTAGATTTTTGTCATGCTAAGTTCGGAAGTCTGCATATCCGATTAGACATCACATAGCACGTGAATTGAGGTTGGAGATAAAAAAAAATTGCAAAAATTACTCCTTGAATCGAATCCATTTTTTATGGAACTTAGTCGTAACCGCGTATCTTGTACCCAAAGACGCAAAAACAAAGCTTTTCCCATATCAAAACGTAACGCGATGCCGCAAAATCGCTATTTTCCACATGGCAGCATAAAGTCGCCTTCGGATCCCTGTTTTTTTCCTTGATACGAAATTAATATCTGATCCGTTTCCGTTGAGCGGTCGCGTCGCGGTGTCATGAAACTACACGCACGAACGCGGGCTCCGTGATCCGTACATACCAAGTCGACCGGGAAATTGATTCAAAAAATACACCCTAAATTGAATAGTCGTAAGTGAGTTACGCCGAGCGTCACGGACGAGTGTTGGTCGGGGTTGGGCGTCTTTTGTTTTATACCTTAGGCTCCTACAATTGCGCGATTGACCCATGAGTGGCGTGTACGGTCGATGCATGTAGAGCCATACAAGTCAGCTGCCAACGTCTGGAACACGTTGCTTGGATGTGGAAAATTTCAATGGGATTATTTTAGGAGAATATCAATAAAATTATTTCACATGTATGTATCTAGGATTTTATAGTAAGATTATCAATTGAATTAATAATAATTTAACGCGTTATACATACATGGTGTAAATCCACGACAAATTACAATAATAGTGATGATTTTTTTTGCATTTCAAACAAATTTTTGAAGGTAAATAAATTACTATGTTACATTTTTTGTATCAGTTAAGATTATTTTTTTGTAAATAACATGTTTTAACATGACAAACCTATTTTAGTATAATTTATAGTACCTATAAATTAAGAGGGTGTCTATTTTAAAAAGACGCGTTTCTTATTATAACAATTTTTAAAACATTTTTTTATATATTTTTATATAAAAATCGTAAAAATGCAAGTGTGCGATCAACCCTTAGCGGTTAAACGGTAAACACGGATCGAACACTAATGGAATATCGGTTTGCCTTAGAATTAATCAAATAGAATTTACTACGTACTATGTTGGCTTCTTTTCATAAATTAGCCGGGGAGCACGTTTCCCTAACGAACGTTATGGGAAGATCGTGCATCTGATATGTTTTAACTGGCTTCATAGGGAAGAGCATTTCGTACTGATTTGTATGGTTCGTTCAGGAAATTGAAATAGTGGATGAGAGGATAGTCCGCCTGATTTTTAATGGTTACTGCCACCCACGGATATTTGTAATTGATCCAAAATAGAATTGAAACTCTGATGATCTGAACATAGATGCGTTGTTACTCCTTTGGACTAAGCGAACAAAGGTTAAACGCCTTGTGTACGTTCATTTGACCACTTCCTTAAAACCAGAACAGGGCTTTGCACCGCTTACCAAAAAACCAGGGCTTGGCTTCAAAAATCATACCTAAACGACGCTCAAACTTCGCACGAAAAAAATAAATTTAGATTGGTAGTAACTTATCAATTTACCCTGATATGTTATTATACTATCATAAAATAATATACAGTACAATATAGGTATACAATATATGTCCTTAATATCTTAGTTACGTACAATTACCTATATTATAATAAAAATGTTATTTGAGTTTGACGTATTATGTTTAATCCTTGGAAAAATATATTAATTGTGTAATACATCCTAGAATATCTGAAATATCATTTTCGGGAAATATCATTCGGGTTGAAATATCATTTTCGTCCGGAAAAGCATTAACGATAATTGTATATTATTATCGTGAGGGTTTTCCGGGACGTCCACAATAACATTTGTATACAATAACATGACGTGTCCACTGCCCGTGGAGTTTTCGTAGATTGATACAAGTTGGTACAGATAAGCACAAACGTCTTATAGAAAATATATGAGTTTTCACTAATATTATCGCTACATTCGCTAGGACATGATCCATGAAAAATATAATAGAAATATGGGCAATTAAGGAATCAAGATACCGTATCTTGAGTAGGAGTTACATAACGGTATATCTTCGTTTAAACTAATATTTTTTCTGTTTTTATACTATCTGATAAAAACTGCTGTCTGTTAGGTACAAGTTTTACCATTCCGTTATTTAATAAAATAATAAGAAGCGTCGTTAACATGTCTAAATTTATTACTTTATAAATTTTAAATAGTACACGAACAGGCATATCTGACAGGGTCATAGCTATCTATCTATCTATATAGACTGATTAGACATCTGTAACCAACTTCTAATATGATAGAGGTCCTAACTGAAGTGAAATGTTATTACTAATGTTAATAGATATTGTAAATAAGCCAGTGTTGAAGTGTGTGTAATATGTATGTGTGTACGCTCTTGAGAGTTCCTTGAAATATATTTTTTAAAAGGCATGCGACGTCTATCAATGCGCACTTGGCTAGATTGTGGCCTAAAACTCTCTCACTCTGAGAGGAACCCACAAAGATGATGACGAAGATGTTTTGTTATTTTTTGAGTTCTGACATATGAGTCTCAAATTCTAAAAAGTAAATGTCCCGTGTAACTCTTTACACCTCCAATCTATCGTATTATTGTCGTTATGTTTCTATTCAGTAATCTAGAACTGCTGTCGGAAAATAAATCAAATAATATTCGCCCTTGATAGAAAGATATATTGACTACCATTGCAACCCTCGAAAGGGGGTGGGAAATCAATACGCCCTTTGTGAAATTTAAACGTGTTGCCATGGTATTCACTTTAATGGGGTAGAGCCATAAAACTCTATACAGAAAAATATTTCTGTTTTTATTTTTCTTTACGATTTTAGGTTTCTCGTTAAAATATTGAACTTGGGGATTATAATTTTTATTTTGTAAAAAAACGTCCGATATAATTTTAATTAATTTTCTTTAAAATATGTTTTAATAAAGACATATATATGTACGTATATATATATATATATTGTATAACTATTGTTATTGTATAGCTAATGTTTTAAATGTCTATCCAGCGTAGTGACAGTAGTATTTTTAATTTATCTACTAAGAAGACTATGTTTAAGCAAGCAAGTGTATTATAACTAAAATAATAAATTAAATTTTAGATTTTCTTCATTTTTATTTTATATTCTATTTCAAGATCATAAATTGGCCAATATCAGCACTAGGAAACTTATTTTAAATTTACTGACATCAATCAATTATAAGCGAAGCAGGGAACTTTTGCTTGTCATGAGCCAAGAGCCGTCTATGGCGTAACGACTTTTCACTCAATCGGTACTGATGTTTTGACGTTTATATCTTATTAAAATCCTTAAGTCGATCTCTTTCATCCCTCGCTCTTGACTGAATCAAAGGGGGATGTTTATCGTTTGCAGTGGTACTCTACGTAGTTTGTATTTGGCTTATCTCGACATCTATTAAAGGTAAAGTTAATGGCCTGTTTCATTGCGTCTGACGATTTCATGAAATATTTATTTTCAAAAATGCGTTAGTCGGTGGCTTTAATTTTGAACGAAAGAAAATAATTTATGGCTTCCGTACCACAGTGTCATTGATGTTGATCATTCTGTTGTGGTTTTGAACGAATTTGATGACCCGTGTAACTGCGATTCTGTTGACATCTCTGGATCTGATTCTGAATGAATGTTTGACGGCAATCCGCCGCGTGCGCCCAGCGGTACGTACCGGCGGCGCTCAACTGATTTGGAGTAACAAGTTACGAGCGGGCGCCCGCCGCGTGTGTTCGCGCCGTTCGTTCCCCCTGTATGACCGTCGCCAGCCGCGCATTTAAAAACCCACTACAGCGCGCGCGGCCATTTCGCTGCTCATAGATTTTTACAATAAAAATACGCAAGCAGGCACCGACATCAGTTTGAACGGACGCTTTAATAGATAACATAATGTAAGACTTCGCGTAAAGTTAACAGTTTTTTTAATTTATGTAAAAATAATGAGTTATTAATGGTTACAAAAATGTTATAAATGACAAGATAATATTTTGTCATTTATAAGATTTTTGTATCTTAAACTTTCATCGTCAAACCAGTCATTTAAGGCCCTTTAAATAATTTTACGATATTGTATTTTTTTAGAGATATTTCACGTTTGAACATCTCATCTTAATTGTACGTTACAATAATATAAATAATTTACCAAAGCAATTACGTTCTAATTAAAATTTGTAGGCAATTATCTCGGGTTACACTTTGTTAATTAGGATTTTTATTATAATATAAAATATATATACAGATGAGAATAACTCTCAAATATTTTAAATAATAACTTCTACTCTTACGGTGAATTGTTCATGTTTCGATTACGGTGAGACAAATGACGCGTTTGTTTTTTTTTTTATATGATGGAGTAGCAAACGAGCATGTAGTCCACCTGATCGTAAGTGGCAACTGCCGCCCATGGAC
>DWRA01004335.1:0-10968 GCA_018250295.1 Spathilepia clonius
GCCGTGACCACGATCCATGCAACTTGGTCGAAATATCGGCAATTAAGAAATCAAAACATCGTATCGTGAGTACCCGTAACATAACAAAAATATAATAAAGCATTCATATTTGTTTGTAAAACACAATGTGATAGTTATCTATGACAAACTACGTGTCATTCATAATGTACATAATGAAGACAGGACTGGAACATTTATATTTGATCTCAGTTGGCGTTGCTTATTGGTAGACTTACATAGAAAACGGCCATCTTAAGCCTGTAAATTTTGCCTACTAAATATTTAGAAGGCAAAACATTGAATAGATTGATTAATAATGAGCATTAGTCTGAGTCTTGGGAGTTGCAATGCATCTATGATAGATTTTAAGATGGAACCTTTATTCTGTAAGTAGTTGGTAACAGATGTCCATTGATTAATCACCACTTACCATCAGGTAACTCATGGCTCGTTTATAATACAAATGAACTATCAATAGCACTACAGAATAATAAGCTCTTTACGTATACTCAATTCCACATTAATTAAGTAAAATGTTCGTAGTCAGCCTAATATACATATCTAATGCGAATAACATACATTTCCTCCTTTATTAGTGTACTTTATGACACCATAAACAGTCACAATGAAACGAGTTACAAACTTGCCGTGAAGGGAAAAATATTTTGCAATTACATAGAGAGGTCTCTTAGTACCACATTCTGGGAAAGCGAGTCTAAATACCTCTGTAAATTGTTTTTGGAACAATTATGAAATAAAAAATACATGGATTTTTTATCATATCGAAATAGCAAGTCGACCTGAAGCCACTTTCGTTCATGGAGTTCTGCATTCAACTCCAAATAGGATTGGAGTCCTTTATTTCTCGAGGGGGAACCCTCTAATGGTGCCGGGGAAGCGACACAGGATTATGTCGGATTTTTATCCACTAAAACCACAATACCCTTCAGACCAAAACACAATTCTACTGTTATTCAAGAAACATGTGTAGTGGCGGTGCATCCAGAGTGGAATTAAACAAATCAAAGTTTTCATAATTTTATTCTATTTTATATACCTAAACCTACTACAGGATCTGTTCACGCTATTTAGATTTATATTATCAATTTCCGTAAAGCAACGCTTGATTACGCTTCGAATTTTCAGAAATATATTTAAGATATTTCCGAAAATATTTAAATTTCAGAAAGATATTTCCAGAAATAATATTAATTCTCGCGTGAAATCACTTCCACCCTTTACCAACGCTTAAACGGACGAAAAATTATTTTTCCGCATTTTCCTTAAGATACATCATAGGGCAGAAAATATAGAACTGTATTTCATAATCGAAACCTATCTTTAATAGTAACGTTCTAGAAAGTAAATCTATTACTGAATGCATCTATTTAATCTAAATATATGTAGATGTAGAAGAGGGAAGCTAATTAAAAGGCTTACTTTCCGCCAATCAGTACCGCGGTTCGACTGGGGAGGTACCACTGCCACATTTATTTCCACCGTCAGTCAGTTCCTGTGTTTCTGTGTGTGAGTGCTAGCTGACTGACATACGAAGCTGTCATCATAATCCATTGGAAATGGAAACGCATCTATGATCTGCTTTACGGCAAACCTTTGTTTTAGATGTATTTGGTTAAAAATATCCAACGGCAGCGGTGACAACTTACTATTAGATGGACTGCGTAGTGCATGCTCGTTTGCTATTTCAATTTTATTAAATAGCAATAAGTGCAAAGCAGTAAACAAAAAATTATATTGTATATAATAGAGGAAGCGGTCCTTTTATACAAGATTTTAATAAACAAGAAGGTATTACTCCCACACATGTTAAAGTTAAAGACTCGTGTGTAATTAATTACTCGAATAAGATACTTAACTGTATCCCGATGGTAGAATCAGTTATTTTATATCTCATTCACTTGGGTAATTAGTACGTAATTGCTGAATTTATGGAAAATAGCGAAGCTGACACCTTAGGCCGTTGACCCGGGGTTAAATGTCGATTATAATTCTATTCTTAGCTTCAACCTGAGGACGTAAGTAAGGTAATAATTGCGGAATCTTATGTTTACACTTGTTTGGTATTCTACTTAAGTACTAAGGACTGAAATAGTGTTTAAGAGAATTTTATACGTTTACCGCCAGATAGAGTTTTATAAAATAAATCAGAAACTACTAATAGGTTATTTATTGAAGACTTTTATATCATAATATAGCCTAGCTTTAATCTAGTAGGAAAACACAGCACACAGTTAGTTTTGAGATAGTATTCAAGTGCCCTAAACCGAGGGCTGCGCGAAGCGACGCTGTTCATGCGTGGCCACTGTCGTCTGCAACAAACTTTTCCACGGAAGAGGGGGAGAGGGGGGTAGTGAATAAAATCTCACATATTCTGGAGTCCCTCCCATGACACAGGGTACCTTTTGAATGCCTCTCCATCGTAAAAAATGATTTAAAAAAGCCTGGTCTACGATGATCGTGGATCGTTTACTACACATCATTCGAATCACATGTGAACGACCTCGCCACCAAAACAAACGACCGTGTCGTTCCTCAAAGGGTTATGGCAAGTGTGAAATTGAGAGGTCGGTAAATAATGCGCCATTTTTAGGGATCCGTGCGACAGAACGAAAATTTACGCGATCGGTAAATCTTCTTGGATTGTAATGAAAAGGTGGTGGAACTCTTTCGGCGCCGATTGCTGTGGGAACACCATATATCTTTGCCTTGTAAAAGGTTGTTTGAAAGGTATGTGTGGTATGTATGGTATGATATGGTATCTAGCTTCAGCGGCAATAAAGAATTTATGATCAATTTCATCTAGGATTTCTGTTGTGGAAAGTTTGTTTCTTTTTTTTTATTGAATGAAGGTAATTAACGAGCTTACAGTCCACCTGATAGTATATGGCATATAAAAACCTCAGATAGGATTATTGCCCTACCTGAAGTCGCCCGTTCATGCGTTGCTACCCTAATTATTTAAGAATAAGAAGTTTTTCTAGTTTTCTATTGTTTCTAGGTCGTATTCCTGGAAAACCTAATAATATTGAAGATTTTGGAATAACTTTTACATAATTCGTGATTCCAAGACAGCTAATTTTACTACGTATAAAATTATTTTCTTACTCGTAAAAGTTTGGTTAGAATCGGTTTAAAATTAAGTTTTCATAAATTATCAAAAATAAAATAGAAAAATACACTTTTTTGATATATTTCTACAAAAATATATCCAGTTCGGCACAGAACCCTCAATGCGTAGTAACGCGCTTGACCGTTCATTTGACAAAGAACCGCTCTCATGTACAGGCCGAGAAACTTTCATAGTTTTCTTTTGTACGCTTTTCGACTGCAATTTTTGGACTCCACTATTTTAAGGTAAACTCTCCTTTGTCATTTGCGAACTATTTCAATATGAATTTCTAAAGTTTTAACTGAAAATACAGTGGATTTTTTGTTCTTTCCGTCTGCCAGTCCCAAAATTTGATGAAACAATTCAGTTTTCGGTTCAAACGCTAATACCATACAAAAAGTTCATCGGATTATTACTAAACCCATGACATTTTTAATATAGGACTCTTAATGTCTTTTTATTCAGATTTAGAAAGCTATTCAACTAATAGAACTCCTTGTGGTTCGACTCCGTACGCACCACCGCCAGTACAATTTCCGGCTTACCGGCTAAAACAATAATACTATAATTATCGCAACACAATTTCTAAATTTTAAGAAAAACATTTTCAACCCTTATTTGACACAGTCTTTTAAACTGTAGCATTCATAACTATAACATAAAGATTTTTGATTACAATCCAGCACTCTTGATTGATTCACTTCGCCATAGATTAGCCACTAACCCATGTGTAGCGGTCCGGTTGCAAAGCACAAACTTTTACTTGACAATAATGACATATATTTTCCATTTGAAAAAAACAAAACAATAAGCAAAAAATAAAAAGTTACATAGAACCTATAGCCGGCCTGCGTCGCCAACACCATGTTTTCATCTATTAAAGCGTACTGAAGGAGCATGATGCAGCTTTCTCTTAGACCTCATTAGTTGGTAAAAGACCTATGCCCCGTGGGATATAAAAAGGGCTGCAGCCATTTCCCTGATGCATCAAAACGTTTTAATTCGCCAACGTATTAGATCCTAATCTGTTTCGCCCAAGAAACTTTAATTGCCTCAAGTTCTATTTAGTTTTCAGCTAACGCAGCGTGGTTATGTCTGGAAAGTAAATGAGTGTTGCTTTTTAATTTAACTTCAATTATATTTAAAATGATACATGGATGTTTTACTTAATTTAATATTTTGTAAAAGAAATAGACACCAATTAAATATCTACGCTGATGTCAGTGACCTCTCTTGTTGTGTCTTATTTTTAGGGTTCCATTAACAAATTTCGTTTCTTCATTTTGAAGGTAGTAGAATCTTTTGTAGTTCTTCTCCAGCAGCATCACCGCTACTCCAATTTCTGCAATAAAAGCAGTGTTAAGAGCCATGCTATAAGGGGTACTTATAAAAGGCGTTCCAACTTAGTCCTCAAAGGTGGCAAAGCAATTGTGACCGTACTCAGATAGGATTTTAATCTTACCTGGAGTTACGGATGTCCCTGGGCGGCAGTAGCCACGCATCATCAGGTGCACTGTATATTTGTTTTGCTACTTTCATGATGATATATATATTTCGTGATATATTTGTAGTTATTATAGGATCAAGGTATCAAATGGCCATGAAGTACATTGATAGTAAGTGGTCATTGCAGTATACAAAATATCTAAACAGCCCCACATGAAGCCCTGAAGCTTATCACAGATTCTGTTCCTCTTCCGAGGACTAAGATAGTCGCCTCATATATATAAGTAACTCAGCCGACATCCACACCCTTCGTAACGGGTACTCACGATACGATGTTTTGATTTCTTAATTCTTAACACATCCTAAGTGCAGGTTCTAACCACTGGATAGAATTACATAAACCTCAGGTTATATATCCACTAAGCGTCATTACTTTCCACGTTTAGTAAGAAAAACTATAAAGATCAAAAACACCCTAAAAATTACCCAAATAAAATAAAATACCCAAAAGAATTCTATCACCTTCTAATAAAGATTGATGATTAAATATTCATAGGAAAGAGCTACATCTTTCATATAAAACTTTTAAATTGAATTTCAATGTGAGAACCTTCAAGTTTACAATATATCTATTCCTTTCCTGGCGTCTCCCTCACAAAGGGCGTGAAGGACACTTGAACTTCCAACATCAATGGAAATGCCAGTGTGATTGTCATTTAAGATGGATTGCCATCCCTTGAAGATGTGAGGGCTTTTTAAGATCCTACGACCACGACACACTGAGACGACCTGTCACAACATGTGATGTAAAATAAATTTATTTCAAATATGAGTATAAAATGAGGCAACTGGGGCAAATAAATTAGTTTATTAATAAATAACTTCAATCACGGCTATAAATAGCCGAAAAAACACGTCCTCATTACGTTTAGACCATGCACTTCACCGCCGGCATATTTCTTGGTACGTACCTATAACTAATATAGCAACGTAGTCAGTACCTATTAATTATTACGTTTTGTTTACTCACAGCCCCTTACTAGTATTCCCTGTATCGTGGCTGCCATAGACACACAAAAGCCAATACACAAACTCTCAGGTCCTGAACGAAATCTAAATTCATCATTTAGATATTTGTCTGGCCGGGGATCGAACCCGGAACCCACTGCGTGTCAGACCGGTATGGTGACCACTGCCACGCAGGTCGGATAATTATTTCTATTTATATTTCTGTTCTGAAACATTAAGGACGAATTATGTCCAAATCTATATATACAGTCGCCGGCCATTTTGACGGGATTCATATCGAAAACATCGCATTTAACGCATCTTCTTTTGTATCTCTTTCTCTCACGACGTCTTTTATACCATTCACACACATTACAATTGTTAAGGTCGTGGTCGTGCAGATTAAGTACCGACTTTTAGGTAGAATAGGCCTCATTTTCATATGAAGCAGCACTTACTACAACCGAAATGTGCATGTATTTGACATTGTAGATTTATGGTTTGTTACGAATGGGTTAATGTACGGCTTTGTGAGATGCTACAATCATCAACGGAGACTATCCTACTGTTTGAATGTCTGGCCCCAGTTGTGGGCTGGGCGTCCCAACTAAATTGTAATTTAAACTCACGCTTTAAATGATTTAAAAACTGTATTTCCAAGAACGGTCAGCGTGTGCACCATTAACGTGTTTGCGGACGAGTAGTAGATGTGCGGTGCGGGTGCCCTGCCAACCACGGCTTGCGGCCTGTACTGGCCGAGGTGCAAAATGCAGGAACACCCACTGTTGGGCTTTGCTATTCCCACGCTTGTTTCTTGCGTGAAAAAGTTCTTCCCTTTCGGTGGAAGGATTGGTAATGTTAAAGGCGGCCATCTTAGTCTTCAAAAGTAGTACCAGTTTCCACTTGGCTGACGCGGTAGACTATAACCTAAACCTATATAAGAGGAGACCCGTGCCCAGTAATGGGACGCAATGGATTGACGAAACTCCTTATTTAAAATGAAATCTGTTTTACAAAAATAATCCTCCCCTTAGCGATGCCAATCTGCCATTAATGGTCCTTGTTGTCTTGATAAACTCTGTTTTTTTTTTAATAATCACTGGGCAACACCCAGAAAAGCTCTCATAAAGATAAAGCTCCCTTGTCGGTCTCGATTTAATTTTTAAAGGCATTTTAACGATATCTATTGGACGTGTCGCTTACTGTAAACGATAAGCGATGAACGATATTTTCGTTTCAGAATTGAAAAATCCAGGCATTAAGTTTGGCAAAAGCTGTTGTGTAAAAAAATGACAATGATTGCACATTACATGCGCATGAATTACATGTACAAGTATTATTAGTCTTTTATTTGTCGTATTTTATAATAATAATCATTAATTTCAGAATTACATTGCATATTTTGAATTTAACATTAAAAAAAACATAAAACATAAACATTAAAATTTAAAAAGAAAATTGAATACTAAATTAAATTAAATTAAATTATTTTGTTAGTAACAATTTTGCTTATAACTATGTTATATTTCCTATCCTAATACCAAGTTATAAATCCTATCCTAATACCAAGGGTTTTTAAAAACTTTACCCATTTTACATGCTGCTGCCTAAAATTTTATTCGCAATTTATTAATTTTATTTAAAATATTTAAAACTGGTTCGGTAAAATAAACTCGGTATCTTTTGCGTTTATGGTGAGACATTCTCCTTATAAAGAAGGGCTTTGGAAGGATTTCACTTGATGCGTAATTTTGATGTTACTTTAAAAGTTGGAAATGCAAGGAAGAAGACAATTTTTGAAAAAAATCCTTGAAGGTTGTGAAATTACAATGCAATGAAACTCTTTGAAGGTAAAGTAAACCATGTTTTAAACCAATAAATATTTAAAAATGATTAAATATGCATTCACTTCTAAGTAATGAAATAAAACATATTTTATTTTAATAATTTTAGTATGAGTTACGGAAAGCTCAGAAAAAAAATGTTAGGGACACATTTTATTTGTTTTTGTAGGTCTGCACAAAAATATATTCAATTCCAATCGTATCAAAGCAAATAATTTAAAAAATATTTAAAATTAATACATATCGTATATTGTATTCAATCCAAAATAAATAGAATTTCAAAAGTCGTTTCAAACAGAATAACATATTGTGGCGTTTATTTAGACTCCTACTAGATTTCCAATAAATTGTACCCCTGGGCCCATCGGAATCGAAAACACGAGGCAAATAAGTACTACAAGCGATGTCTTCCAGAGAATACCCATTTTATCGTAATAATAAAAAACTAGGGACGTCCCGTTCATCGTTGTTATAGCATAGCCGTTACTGAGAAATGTAAGTTCTAAGGTAGGTGGGATTAAAGGTGATAGAACACTTTGTGGTTCGACTCTAGAAGCGCCACCGCCACACCTGTTTCTGTTTAACAACAGCGGTATTAAGCACTGCTGTATTCTGGTTTGAAGGGCATGGTAAGGCTTATTCGAGTCGATCTAATTTAATGATCAGGGGTAGCAACGCATCTGTAGCCGACCATAGGTTCCAATCTTATCTGAGCTCGATTATGGATATCCAATAGCTGCGGTTACCACTTGCCATCAGATGGGCTGCATGCTTGTTTACTCCCGCGTGTGATAGAAAAGGACTCCATTAAAATGTTAATAAGACATAAGCGTAGATCTTTGCAGCTTAAATTAAAACTTCCCTCTTTAATAACAATAAAAATAAAAGTATCAGAAGTCGTTGACCACGCGCAGAAATACATAAAAACAACAGTATAAATCCATAGAGCCATCAGTTCTAGTCAATAGCAGAGAAAGCTATCGGATAAAACATATTTCGCAAAACGAAGTATAGTACGCAACAGTTTGATTCACTCCGGCTTTTCATTTCGATGGACGAAGGCATAAAAGATTTCTGTTTTAATCAAGATGAAAACATGGAAAAATCGATGAGTTAGTTTTCATTCTGAACTGAGTAACGTACAACATTATGAAAAATAGAAAAGCACGCTGTGTGTACCGCTACATCTATGATCAATTTCAAGTAGGTGTTTTTTTCAAAGGCAGTCGATTAAGATGTCGATGGACTTCAGAAACGATTAAAAATTAACTGGTTGGCACGCGTAAATAAAAGTGTGCTTAAATACTATGACATTGAAAAAGCGGTGTTTCGAATCGATTCAACACTTCGTTGATGGTTGAAGGATGCTCTTTTGTAAGTTTCCATTCCGAAGTCCCGCTAGTCGACTCATTAATTAAATTATATACTTATAGTACTTATTCTTAATATTTAATAATAAGAATTTAGATTATTGTTTTTATTTCATTAGTATTTTGAAACATTATAAATACGGTTGTCGGTATCAATATAGCAAACGTTGCGTCGAATACATCCATTTCTACCTCTCTAAATATCGTTTTTACAGTACAGAGACTTATTATTTTTCTTAATCTTTTCATATAATTTTATTAAAACGTATAATTATGAGAGTTCACCATCTTCACACCTGTTTCCATCAGTAAAGTAGGCTGACCGACAAAAACTCTCATCCCGTTTGACACAGTTAACTGGACATGGCCACTTGATTAAGTCACGGAGGACCGCAATTGGTACCTTCATCCTAATGATGTCTGAAATGTACTTTGAAATTATTTTAAAACTTTTTAAAGGGGCCGAAGTAATTGTTTTTGAAGCGAAGTAATTAGAAGTTTACACAAAGACTTGTAATTACTTCGCAGTGTATTTTTAATTAATTTTAATGGTGTTGATAATTTTCATTTTGTTACATTGTTATAAAAGAAACAGGTAGATGTTTTAAATAAATGATATTCTTATGTGTTAATCTCTTTACTAGTATGTGTTACTAGTATTCATAATTTAATTTAATTATATAAATGACAAAATTCACAAGTCACTAGGAAATTTAATAATTGATAAACCAGGAATAAGTTAACGTAAAATTAATATTGTAAAAATATTTATAAATAGATATAAATAAATATCTCGGCATGTTTAAACAATTGTTACTTATTACGTTAATATAAACTTTCTTGACCCTAATCATAGCCGGCAAGTACACATTTCTGATTAATTTATTTTTCGCGATGGCATTATAGCACACAAAAAGATTTCTATCACTTGACTATGTTAAATTGCGGTCTTATCGCCGGATAAATCGCTACTACAAAAAGGTGGTAGAACTTCGTGGTTCAGTTACGGTAGCATCATTATTACTCTATTTTCGCTGTATACTTAACAATTGGACAGATTTGTTAAACCACTAACACGAGGGCAGGAAATGCTTATCAAAAGCAACTAGCGGTCATCCGCTCGTCTCCCGGATGCTTTCAACGTTGCTTAACTTCAGTTAGTTACCAGTTACACAAGCCACGATGCTATATCCTCTTCCTGTCACAACATAGTTGCTAACTTTACTGTATCATAGATTAGAAATGGTCGCATTTTCTTAAAAAAATCTCAAATAAAGTACTTTTTTGTGACCTAAAGTGTACTTATTATAGTTAAATATTGTGAACATCTTATTATATTCGTAAACGTTGATAGCTCCTTCCGGTTTCTCGTTTGTAATTAATTTTTACATTGACAAAATATACTTTATATTATATTATTTATTTTATTTTCTTATTCAGACAGTAAGTTTTGAATATGTCATAATTATAAATACGAATTAAATCGTATGGTTGGTATCTCTGTCTCACTGTTGCTACACTACAAAGAAAATCTAATCTAGTCTAATAAAAGCTTTAAACATGTCAAATTATTGTTTTACATACTTTGTATTACTTTGTCCGTAACTTTTTACTTGACTAATATTGTCTTAACGAAGGTAGCCTAGAAAGCCCTACATATCTTGGTAGTAATATTTGCCTTGCAATCCATTTCGCTAACTAAAACGCCCCATTAAGGATACTGGGTAACCCCGAATGCGGAGGTAAACGCACCACTTGTGGAGTAGGCCACACGCCATAGCAAATGGATACGAATTAATGTGTTATAATGGAGTTGCCAAACTATAGCACGTTATTATGTTTATTTAGCGGATTGTATAACAGTGTTACGTATAAGCAGTGATAGTCTAGTTGAATCACGTCCCCTCAGTCGAGGGGTCCGAGGTTCGAACTCCAGGCATGCACTTCTGATTTTTCGAAGTTATGTGCGTATTACAAATTTATTATCACTTGCTATAACGGTGAAGAAAAAAATTGTGAGGAAGCCTTGAGAGTTCTTTGAAAAAAATTAAAGTTCTCAAAAAGTGTGTAAAGTCTACCAATTCGCACTTGGCCAGCGCGGTGGACCATGACCTAATCCCTCTTGCTCTGAGAGGAGACCCGTGCCCAGCAGTGAGACAGTAATGGGTTG
>DWRA01004336.1:0-10965 GCA_018250295.1 Spathilepia clonius
GAACGTCAACTTTAGGTTTCATTTCGAATTTGGTCGAATTTCAACCAGTACGACGGGTGACTTGTATAAATAAATTATTGTAAAAGAAATGGAAAAAATGTAAATAATGATTTTTGGCAAAAATAGTAGCTTTTTGTCGAAGGGATACCCTAATCACCTAACGGTAAAAAATACGACGTTATTATTGAACATTGCACTCATATATTTCGCCCATATTTCATAGAAACCGTTGTCATTTTATGTGGCCATCATCATCGTCGTTGTTTATTATAATGAAATAGCTTCATTAATTATTTTCGCCAGTTACACCTAATTCAATACCTAAACCAAAAAAATCCTCTTTTCTGGTTTAGTAAAATTGATACTACATATTTTAAAAAAGTGTGCAATAACTAGAGTATTTGCCATTCCCCCGTAAAGACTGTCCCAGTTTCCTTGATACTCGTTTCCGACTACCTTTAAATCCAACTTTATATTTTGTGCGACGTTTTTGCGCTACTGCCCTATCGCTGGCGGCGGTGTCTTGTTGAATAGTGGCTCCAGCTTTGACAACATAACCTGGTCCTCAGCTTAGCCTCGGTCAAAATATAATGGTCACAAACTTACACATTCTAGTACTAGTAGATATGAAGCGCGAGATATCTTGCTTATTACACAACTTTTCTCTGTAGGTAATCTAAAGTTTTACAGAAACCTTCAAAGCCAAGGCGTATAGGGAGAAAATAAATTTTGAGGAGTCAAAGTATCTCTACAAAAAGTTGAACTTAAACTTTATTAGAATTTTATCTATAATGCGGAATACATAAAACATACCTTTCACAGTTAAATAACATCGAAATGATCATTACGTTGATCGTATTAATGACATTTCGATCGTAACCAAATTAAACGCTTGCCATACCAATACACAAATGCTTCGGGCATAATAAGTCAATAACCATCGCTATTGTTAGTTACGGAACGTATCATTAATAAATAATTAACTAGTAATCACACAGTAATATAAAAATCTTTGCTTATTTAACAACCTTGTAAACAGTACACGTACAAAAATACAGGGTGGATTTTTCAAGTGCGTGTAGATGGCAAAACCTTAAAATGTAGATATTAGCGAAAACTGCTGAAAGGAGTTACGAGGCCGTTTCTTTAAACTACAACTATACCATTAATTTAAAATTCTATGTCTATATGAAACTAATTATCTTATCTTCTATCATTACTTTCTAGAATTTATCCTCTCAAGCAACGATATCATATTACAATTGTGTAATATGCATCAAAAGTGCTCAAAGGAGCTAGAGGACAGGGAATCGAAAAATCATAGTTTTCATTGAAAAACTATGATTTTTTCAAAATCAATTCGTTCGATTCCCTGTCCTCTAGCTCCTTTGAGCAATTTTGACAATTCGTTCGCTTTTCAAATTTCACCATCCATACCCACTTGAAAAAGTCACCTTTATAGGTATTCAGCGTACAGACGGGCACACCTTTCATTGTGTTTACAGGTAATATTTCCTGTGATTCCATGGTGTCCTCCTCGCGCCCTGTTGTGCTAGTGGTAGTCCAAGGACCTAGGAAGCAATGACATCATTATTTACAGCACAAATATAGTCGCATCGGAGGTAAAATACTTATTAACAAGTTTATAATATCTAATGGACAATAGAAACTTCCGCCACCTCTGTAGGTCATTGACACCACAGTAGCTCGTGACCATAGTTCCGGTATCCCCATGTCTATCGCAAGAAGCAACTAAAAGGGAGCTCAAGATAGCGGGCGGAAAGAGTGGGAGCTTGATTCTGCAGGGATGCAATCCCGGGAAGGACGACGGTATGCGTAGGCGTGGGAGGGACGATTTTAGTTCCCGCCCAGGCATAGCGCGAGAGGGGTTGGGTGCTAAGAGGATTGGTGTTGCGATCCGTCGGTGAAACCGAAGTCTTCTGTGTAGTGCTGAGGCACGCCATCGAGGTATTAATAAAGTAAGAAGGAGTTCTACGTGGAAACTTACATCGATGTCTCTTCCCAAGATGCCGTGATACCAAGAAAGCTTTCTCCGCCATCAAAAAATCCACAATAACATTGTGGACAGGGATATGCAGTTTTAATGACATTTGATGATGTTTCCCGTCCTCTTTTGCGAAGCCTATATTGCTAATTTCCAGTGGCGGATCCGGGATTTTCGTTTCAAAAATAATAGACCTAGAGAATTGTCGTCGTGTCATAAAGAATAGGTCGATTAAAAAAGTTCCTATGACTGAAAATTTACGGACATATATAGACTTTGGATTTTAGGGGAACTTGAAGCCCCTCCCCCTCCATCCCAGATCCGCCCTTGCTCAGATTGCATGAGAGCCTGCTAGTTTATATTCTCTTTGACCATAACTGCTGGCTAAGTGAAATTCAGACTTTAATACTAATAATACATACATACATGCCCGTTTTACCATCATGACGTAATGAAAGATCCTTCATGTAATCAATTTGAAAAGTTTAAAATATCGTATCAATATAATATTCCCATATATTTAATTAAATTATAAATGTTTTCATATATTTGTTGCGGATTCAAATTACCATATTGTTCTGTTATCTACTATATAGGATTTAATAGATTTAGTACTTTTTGGAAGATACATAGGTGTCAAAAACGGAAAGTTATTCTGTTAAGTTTTCGCAAACCTATCATATACCTTCTGTAGCTACGAATAAGAAGATCGACATTTTAAAGAGTCTTTCATCCCCCAGAAACGACGCGAAATAACAAAAAGGGGTTAAATAATTAGCAATTATTCAGCATAAAAGAAATCTATTGTTATTGTGTAAGATAAAAATATTAAACTAAAATTTTATCGTGAATCGTGTGTGGCAATTCAATATGCAACCACAATTAGAAAAGAAGCGCGGTTTTGTCTATATACCCATTTAGTCTATTGTGAACAGGGTTTTCTTCAGTATTATTTACTTGCAAAGTTTGATAATCACTATTAAATTTATATTATTTTATTGTTAAACAAGTAGCAATTGACGTAGCAATCCTATTTGAAAGTTGAAAGAAGTTGAAATTCTGATTCTCAGTGGAGAGATCCGAAGGCTCTGATGTTTCAAAGTTACATGACTATTAGAATTTAACAACTTACTTTCTGTTACGGAGAAAGAATACATCGTGAGGCCGACGTGCATGATTACAAATTAATTAAAAAATCCTTAAAGGCAACTGAAGTTTACCAATTGACAATTGACTAGCGCGATGGACAATGGCCTAAATCCTTCTAAATATGAGAAGATACCCGTACCCAGCAGTGACTAAATGATTGACGACATTAACAAATTGGAATCTAATGTCCAAACAAGACATTAAAGAGGAGTTATGCGAACATAGAATTGAAACAAAGCCAGACTGCTTCGGCAGTCGACCAAAGGATTTATAAACTTCTAAACCATCCTAGTCCTCAGGAGTTGCGACGTTCCTATCGGCTTCAAATAGAACCTAATCTATAAAATTAACTTGGTCAAAAATGTTCATGGACGGCATTGACCACTTTCCATCTATTTTATAATATAACAAATGTGTTAGAAGTCTCAGTTGCGCATTTATCTACAGTGAAAGAACTGAAATTTTCATATTATTTTACAAATTATATACTATTAAAGTTTATGCATTAATTCTTTCAAGATTTGGCGTCGCTACCAAAGCGCAATGTTGTGTAAAAATTCAAGAGCAAAAAGTCACGACCGGCGTTTTTGCAAAGGTCACTCTTTGTTATCTCACCGAAATACGAAATAGCTTGGAACACGCCAGCGAAATCATTTTCTAACTATTGAAATTTATGTTTCACCCGTAATTGGAGGTAGTTCGCCGAACTGCCAACTTCTTTGGGGACTACTGCTACCCTTTTTATTTCCCGCTGCTGGGCAAATCTCACCCCATGACTAGAGAAAGCCTGGTTTACTCCACTAGAATGCTCTAAAGCATTTTGGTGAAGTAAGTACGAGTTATTGGGTTACCCTGTGAAATATTACAGAGGCTTGTGTTTTTCGTTATTCACAAGTGGATCGTTCAGGAACATCAAAATTTTGCTTTTACTTTTGTACGTCCCGCGGCAAAATCATATAGACTTATCGGAAGCATTAAAATCGTAGTGACCGTATCAATTCGGTATTCTACGCGCACTAATTGATCCGATGTTCGAAGTAAATACCCAAAAATACCGTTTCAGGCCAACCGTAAATCCAACAATGAGATTTACGGCTGCTATCCAATAACTGGATCGGCTTAACGTGCTCCCGACTGACCCGTTAAATTTAGTTGCAATTCTATTTTCGAATTGTCTGATAAATGTAAACAACAAAATACGCTGTTTAATCTGTGACCGCGTGTTTTCAATGACATTGGTGAGTGAAAACTGAGTTGAATTTGAACTTGAATTATCTTTTGATAGCTCGGATTAATGCCCGAATCGATTATCACTTAGAATTTAAGTAGCGTTGTGGTTAAATGTATTATTAACAAAAGATAATTGCATTTATGTCTGAGAAATGGTTTGGGGTGTGTAATTATTTTATAAATGAAGCATACAGACTTTCAAGATCATATTTGTATCAGCTGTATTTCTAATAACGGCAGTCTTAAGCGCTGCTGTGTTCCAATTTGAGGAATAAGAGAGACATACTTATCCGAAGCTTCCAACTTAGGTAAGTTGGAACGCCCCTAGATGAATGAGATGGTCATCTAGGGTAGCAAAGCGTCTGTGACCGAACTCAGGGCAGATTCTAATCTTATCTGGGGTCGGCACTTGCCATTTACCATCGGGTGTCCTGCATGCCCGTTTCCTACTTGTATAAAAAAAAATAACAAAAGTGGTTATCTACTTTTTCCCACATTATAAAAGAACAATAATAACTTAAGTTGGATTCGTAAACATCCGACATTTTTGTTTGATGCAAAATATTTACAGATTTTACTCTAGCGAACATTTCAAATCCAAGTTTCAAGCAGTACAGCTTTTTGCCGCCGCTCGCGATCCGATTTGCTACAGCCAAGCGCCCATTAGTAATCCAATTTTTGCCTACAAAAGTTCGAAACATGACAATTTTTGCTCACCTAACCTGTGAAATTTCAGGCTGCGATAGACAAAAATTGGTTACGATTGATTTTATTACTGACGGGAGTGAGTTGTTTTTTGAATTTATTGTTCGCCGTGGATATTGTATTTCTTTATTTCTTCCTGATTTTGATGAAGCCTATTTCTAGCGTGAAGCTGTTCTTGCATTACGGTAGAAGGGTGCAGAGTCCGATGTCTTTCACATAAGGCGACCGTCTTAGACGCCACAAGTAACATCATATCTGTGCTTGACTTTAGGTAGCATCCCTGTTCTATATGGAGTGGATTCAGATGTCCATGGATGATAGTGACCACTAAGGTGGACTGCACGTTCGTTTGCTACTTCAACTTCATAAAAATATTTCGCAGTTGATAGCAAAGACTTTAGGTTCATAGTTAAGGGTTTTAATATGGTTTTGAGTTAAAGGTGCAAAATAGATTCTTAGAGTAGATATGCGAAAAAAAAGGTGCACCCTCTTGCCTATTTCTATCGCAAAGCGGCACTGCGTTTAAACTATGTGGTTGGTCGTAAATGCTTGTCGAGTACTGTCACCTGTAAACCCAGATAGGATTGATAAGACAAGATTACAGTCCCATCTGAAGTTCGTTACAGATGCGTTGCTACCCCGGTAGACTAACCGGCAGTATGTGTAACCTACCACGCGGTTTATACCACAACACAAGGATAGATGAGGCGGTGATGACTCCGGACCACAAAGGGCTCTACCACGTTCAACTTCTTTACTTTAACTTTTCATTAATTTATTATGAGGAATTATGAGCTATTATGCGAAAGTAAAATGGACGAACACCTGTCTTTGTGAGCTTTAAACGGTTTTAATATAGACCGCGTTCGTACGACAAACATAACTCAAGACCGTTTAGCCAAGTTCAACGTAATGCTGAAATTCTCGCTAATGGACGATCCTACTACGCCCGTCATTTGGGCTTCAATAGTGGATTCAATTATTCATAATGGATGATTAATTAACACTTTAATACAATGGTTTAAAATATATTTTATGGTCCACGTTTAAAAGTGGTAGGAATCATTTGACTGCAGAATTACAAAACATTTACACTAGTCAATCTGTTTAATTTATTGTCTACGAAAGTAAATTTGACAATTTGACAACTTCTGGATACTATAAAATGTTAAATGAATCTTTGGTGAGTAAATATTAGATTGATTTACTAATAAGCGTAAGACGGCTAAAGTAAATCACATTATTAGAGTTTTGTGATCACTCGACTCGAATGGTTTATTTCTAATGCCATCAAAAATTTTATCGTAATATATCGGCCAGTGGACAGTATACGGTAGTATACAAGATATTAACAGATAGCTGTTTGCCTGCCTGACGAATCTGCATCTGATCTGATCTGATCTGCCTGACTATAATAAGATTTTTCTCCGCCAGAATAGCACGACCGACAAAATATAGAAGGCATCGAATATTTTTAGAGCCGCGCTAGTCAGGGTCACCGTTAGTATGAAACCACAACTTGTTGAAATGTTTCATGAACGACTTCGAAGAGGTCATTAAGTTGTGGAGTATTTTTAATATGATGGAAGCAGCAAAGTAGTCACCATCTGGTAATAAATGGCAACTACCGTTCTTGGATATCTATTTGGAGTCAATTACAGGTGTATCATATCCATAACCAAGTTATTGTTTTCATTCTACATTTTAGAGTCCTACCTGAGGTCGGCCACAGGTGCGTTGTTATGCTGAGGACGAAGTTGGAACTCCTCAAATAAATATGTCTCGCTAACCACATCTTTCAAATCAGAATGGAGCAGCGCTTTATACTAATGTTATTAGGTAGAAATAAGTGTGATGGTGCCTCCGGAGTCGAACTACAAAATTGTTTCTGGTTACTTTTATTAGGTAGCAATCGTTAAAACATTTCGAAGGCCTTCGGGGTCTGATAGTCTTCCCACGACTATTCTATACTGATCTATGGATATACATATATTTGTGATCCGGGTTAGAATATAATGGTGCAGCCCTTAACGACGAACCGCTGCCAGCAGTGAAGCGTCAATGGGTTTTATACAATTCATATTACTTTTTTCAGTCGCTACGTCTATTGAAGGATTCCTTTGGATTGCAGAATTTGTTTGGGATAGACTTGTTTGGAAGATTATGGATGTATTTTGAAGATATTGTTGTCATTGCTAAAAAATAAAAATTGTTTTTGGCTCTCCGCCTTTAGTGCTTGCGGCATTGTTCTATTTTCAAAAAATAAAAAAGAATGTGGAGTAAAGCCTTATTTAGCGGTAAAGTTTAGAAATGTCTTATATTCGTACATAATGACAAATAAAAACGGCGTGTGTTTTAATTGTATTTCCATTGTATTGTTTACGTTTTTAATAGACACTATTTGTGACGGTAAAATTGAGTCATTAACATCAAGAGTTATTTATTTTAAATTAATGATATGGGAATAATCAAGTATCAAAGGCGGTAATTGCGGTAACTGATGCAATAAATATTTGAAAATGAGAATAATTGTATTGATGCATGATTATTGCAATGCTTGTTTTAAGGCTCCGTACCTTTTCAGAGGGTAAAAGCCGGATTCTATTACTGTTTGTCCGTCTGTCACAGGGCACTATCTCGTGAACCGTATTAGATAAACAATTTTAAATATTCCGAGTATGTAACTATGACTGCTTTAATTACAATTGACTAAACCAATTGACCGAAACCGTTATTTCTCAGCATTTTTCACTTTGTTTAAGCGTATCTATTGCCATGAAAACAAAATAATACTAATCGTGATACGTAAGGCTAAATAAATAATTGGCTTAATTGAAACAATTATTTATTTAGCCTAACACCTCCATTCTTTGACTTGTTGAAACGGGAATTGTTGTAGTGTTAATCCAAGGATTGTGTTTCAATAATTAGATATCAATAGAAATTTTGTAATATAGAAAATAATGTCCTTATTTTTTATTTCATCACTAATTTTTAACGATCTTTATTTATTTAAATATTTGCGTAAATAGATGTTTAATCGAACCGAGCGTTCGTGTTGTTGGCGGGATAACTTCCTTGCCGATATGTTAAAGGCATTCTTAGGTTACTCAGTACGATTACCGCTATTCTTTTCATAGGCACAATAGTTTGTCTGTTTTGAAACATAGACGATACTTACGTCACTTGTTATAACGATCTAAAATGATTTCATATGCTGCAATGATTCGGACTAAACGGTCCATTGTTACCTTTGACGCAACGCATATCTTCGCGTGAGCTTCTTAACATAGCATTATTGACAAACAACGAGGGTTTTGTCGCGTTTAATGATTATGAAGTCCTCTCGCGTAGCATGACAATTAGTTATATTTAATAAGCAAATGCCGCAACAGCACGTATATACAATAAATTATTGTTTGGTATGTTTACCGACGTAAATAATGTAATGTACCGATGGTTCTTTAATTTAAAATACCAAATATATAATAGTTTTAAGGACACAAAACCAATTATTTGTTATCGAGCGTAAAAGACGCGATTGTTTATAAGGTTTCTTACATTCATCGGTCATGATGGCAAAACGTGAAGCGTTTGCAGTGTGACGGATTAAAAAACTAACGCGAGCATTGTGGGACGAGAAACATGATACAAGAGGCCAACCGGACGACGATCGTCCTTGGAAAGGACAGAGGTGACTCACCGAGCGGCTGGTGAAGGGCAGCGTGAGCGTCGCAGTCCGCACACACCGCCGAGCGCAGCATCCTCTCGCGCTGCAGCCGCCGCAGCAGCTGGAGGTGCTGTGGAGTGAATACCGTGCCCGACCGCTCGCCCACCAGCAACACGTCCCCAGCTTCCCACCATGCTTGTTCCCGAAGGGTCCCGTCCCGATTGAACAGCCCTAAATCCTTGTAACCCTCGGGAGGACTCAAGGCCCCCGGCTCCGGCTCCTGATAGCGCTCACACGCACCACAGCCGGAGCACTCCTCGCCTTCTCCCTCGTCCGAGTATCCACACTCATCTCGCACGACAATAATATAATCTGCCTCAAAAAATTCATTGGCACTTTCGTCAAAGACCACCCGGTTCTTTTTAGACTTGCTCCCTTTTTTCAGTGATGATTTTAAATTTTCGTGGTCCTTGTTGTGCCGCGTATCGCGTGCGGCGCGATCTCCGCGCATTGTCGCGTATTGCCGCGGCGCGGTCGTCCGCAAGTGTCGATTCGCGTGTCAGTCGCTCGGAGCCGCGACGGCCGGCGAGCGGTTGAACGAAGACTGACTGCAGCGCAACGCCGCGCTCGTCTATCGATCGTAGGGCCCGCCTCACCGGCAACGGCACCCGCCACCACGCCGGCCGATGGAGGAACACCAATACGATTCCCGACTCGTTATAAACATGCCACCACCAAACTTTAATTGCCGACCCAAACTTTACTTTGTCGCGACACATGCCAGTCTTGGTGTCGCTAATAAAAAAAATCGACACTTTTCACAAATACTACGATACTTAAGTACTTTAAGTAACTTTTGAACTTGCGCAAAAATAGAAACTTGGAACTAAAACTTTTAAATTTAACTTTATATTGACGAATTTTTTACTTCTAATTTTGCGTGCAACTAATAGACAGCTCAGATCGTTTCCGCTCATTAATTTATAAATAGCTTCTGGTAAAAATAAAAACTTTAAATAAGTTATTCAATATAATTAAACCCGTATTTATCCATAAGCAATAAAAGTATATGTAAACCCAATCTTATACGTGCCTTAAAAAAAAGTTGTAAAACTTTAAATCAAGTTAAAAGCGTGGCATTTAAATAAAAACCTTATCGAAGTCGCAACAGAAACAACTTGTCGGCGTCGCTATCGGCCAACTCGCCGCGGGCGGGATAGTGACATCCGTGAATACTACGCTACTTCATAAAAGTTTTCAATAAAAAATATCGTTTTATTTCTCTACACAATAAAAATACGTTTTAATTTAAACAAATATTTTTATGTCACTTTTTGTAACTGGCTTAAGTACTATCTTTATTTAATGTTACTTTTTTATCGATTAAAAGATTTTTTTCAGAAATGCCTAGTTGTGGTATATTAAGCATACGTTTATAAGATCTCGGTAATCCGTTTAAGATTACTGGGATTTTACAAACGGGGGATCAACAATTTATCAGAAGTTGCTAGCATTTTGAGAACATAATAAAGTTAAAATATAGGTAAAATAAATCAT
Source organism: Spathilepia clonius (assembly GCA_018250295.1). Classification (NCBI taxonomy): domain Eukaryota; kingdom Metazoa; phylum Arthropoda; class Insecta; order Lepidoptera; family Hesperiidae; genus Spathilepia; species Spathilepia clonius. The sequence goes on from DWRA01004336.1 coordinate 10,317, forward strand.
TAAATAGGTACTTATACTATTAACAATTGACTTTAAGGGATATGAGGCGTATATGTAAGCGTAATCAATGAAATTGGGGCAAAGGTATCAATGCGAAAAAAACCAAAAAAAAGTACCTACACAAAGTGACCTCAGAACCTCCGCCTTTATGGAATCCCCTTGAAAATAAACCGCCAATGAACGTATAGTGAAGCGTAATGACTCTTACACGCGACAATATTCTGGAGACGATACAATACTCTTATAGCACTTAAAACTTCTCACAAGTATCAACGTAAGCCTAACAGTTGTTAATATTATACGTACAAATATTTGAAAATATTCTAAAGTGTGCAAATACAGATTTAAAAATAATAATTAGTCCTACTCGCTACACCTATTTTGAATAATTTCAGCTATGGTAAGTGCTGCTATCTTCTAGTTTGAAGGGTGTGGTAAGGGAGACATACTGTACTTATTTGAGACATTCCAACTTAGTCTTCACAGTTAGCAACGCATCTGTGACCGGACTCAGGTAGGATTATAATCTTATTGGTAAGGGAGATAAACTTAAAGAGGCATTCCAACTTAGCCTTCAGGGGTAGCAACGCATCTGTGGTCGACTTCAGTTGGGATTCTGGTCTTATTTGGGGTGGATCACAAATGTCCA
>DWRA01004337.1:0-10963 GCA_018250295.1 Spathilepia clonius
GGCGGCACCACCGCCACACTTATTTCTGCCTAATAACAGCAGTGTTAAGCGCTGCTGTCTTCTTGTTTGAAGGGTGTAGTAAGGGAGATAAACTTAACGAGGCTTAACGAGGCAACGCGTCTGTAGTCGACTTCAGTTGAAATTCTGATTTTATCTGGGGTGGATTACAAATGTCCATGACCGGCAGTTGCCACTTACCATCAGGTGGATTGCATGCTCGGTTGCTACTCCATTATATAATAAAAAAATATGACATCTTTAATAAAAGCAAACTAAGCACACATGTATTGTATCGGATATTTCCGTAAAAGGCCATTTCTGGTTTTAATAATGTCAAGAATATTCCATATTTTCATACGATATCCTTACTAGTATAATAAATGTAAAGTTTTTTTATGAATGTGAAGATTTTTATAGATTAATATGCCTTAATCCCTCATTTTGTATTTTTTTTTAATGCAAAATGTGTTATCTCTAGATAATATTGTAGTATGCTCACTTACGTCTCTAAAGATTTTATTATTTCTATTTCTTTAGGATTCAGTCGCAGACCGATAATAGTTTAATAATGCAAAATCTATTTCTAGACTCAGATACAAAGAGAACTAGTCGCAGAATTAACTTCACAATAGTAGTTTTCGATTTCTTCGCCCGCGATACGTTCGATTGCGATCGATTCGATTTTCCTTTCGAATGCCGTATCGTTTCGAGTCCATTGCCAATGCTAAGTATTGGCACAAGCTTTAGGCGAAGCGATGTGAAAATATACCTTAGAAATTTTTAAGCTATTATGTTGCGTGTGTAAATATTTAATTTTATGCACTTATTTTTTCAAAAATAAATACGATTGCTCTAACTTGATATCGTTAAAGTACATTATTTGTGATTTTATAGTGTCACGTGTTTATCTTTTAGTAAAGAGCTTTATAATGAAATATGATCCATGTATGAATGTCGAAATATATGTATATGTTAGAAATTGTTCATATTTTTTTAGGTTTTTGTAATATAAACATATGAACATATGGGCTACATTTTAAATTAACTATAGTTTTGAAAACAGTTTCATTTCAACTAATAATAATTTGAACCATGAGATTATAATCCCAGCCGACTTCGCTGTATCAATTTTGTCATTGACATTCAACCAAATTTTGACTGCCTTAAAAATAAATATTACATCATCAAGTAACTGTTAAAAACCAGAGGCTCCTATCATTTTCACCACTTTAGTGTCTGAATTATAAAACAAAACATGCTTTAATAATTAGTTCACCAAAAAGTAAAAATTTTATTTGAATATTTTCTTCCTGTCCGCTTTCATCTTCAAACTTGCAAAGCATTAGTTCGTGACTGCTGCCACGATTCAGAGCAAGTTTAAGTATCTTGTTTCAAGTTTGAACTAGTTCACGTAGTTTGTCTCTCTCTTAAGGCTCTATACTTATTGAATCTTGTACGTTAACCTGCCTACCTATATTGCGCACGATGTAATTTTACAATTTCACGGTTAGGGTTATGATTTAATGTGATGGACTAAGAAATAAATTTGTAATATTTCAGTATCTTTCAGAATTTTCTGTGACATACCATAACGAATCTTTATTGTGCTGTCTACAAATATTTTTCTCTTTATCTACACAAATAAGTTTTAAGGCTTATTTAATTTCAGACTTTCTGATGTATTTAAATGACATATTTTAGTAGGCTATAAATGTCACAAATACATTATGAGTAGTGTAACATTGTTTACCTGATCCTCCTACTATAACTTTTTCCTTCATTGTTCAAAGAAACATGTTACAACAGGTCCGTAGTGGACGCTCGATGTAAACACAAGCTATTTTCGGCTTGATTGACGAGCGTGGCTTGACACTGTTTATGAGTTAGCGGTGCAGTTATATTACGTAGGTATAGCTTCATAGTCTAATGAAGTAAACTTTTGACATTAACATTCTAAGCGTTATACTTATTTTCTAATTTATTTTATCTAATTTTTCTATATATATTAGACTTATTTTAAGTCTATCGTTTACTATTACATTGCTCACTTGAAGCTTTATTTACGGTAGAAAAATAAGTAGTACATTGTCTACCGAGAGTAGTTTAGTTGTTATATACTTGGATTATACGTTCAAAAGAATTATTTATTTAACAAAGCAAAATAATTTGTAATATTATGCTTTTAAACTATTTGCAATTTTCAAATATTACTTTATTATCTTTCTTTGTGGTTTGTTACAACTTCTATTTTTTATTCTATCGTCTTTGAATAATGTAATAGACAATTGTGGAAAACATTCCTACAATATTCAAATCAATGTAGTGCAGGATTATAAAGAGTAGTTCAATGAAATTTTATGTGTCTTCGTCAACACTGGCACCTACAATTTCATATGTAGTAATATTATTTTTTAATTTCTTCTCAATTTTTAATTGTCAACAATATTCTTCCGCTGCTCAGTGTAGGTCATGACAAATAATTCTTGCTTTGTGTTTGTGTCATTAACGCGTGTAAAGTTGTGTTATTTTTGTCTTGATTGACGAACGGACGTCTTGACACTGTTTACGACTTAACTGCACGCGTTTCAGTAATACGCGCTATTGTTATTTACTTTTAGAAATTCATTACTTGTATTTATAATTTCTGTCAATGTTAAATGCAACTTCAATACTATAACTATCTTGTGCATGATTATCTTGTTATAATTTTTCTTTTTAATGTTGGTATTACTTTTAAAGATATTGTAGGAATTACTTTTATTAAAAATAATATTTGTTATTAAATAAGTTTCCGATTATTATAAGAAAAATTAACACGTGTTTTTTGGATAAAAAATCAAAGTCAATTCGATTCGCGTATTTCAGTACTGATTGATAACATAGAAATATTTACTAACTATCAAAGATATTTTCACTTAAATTTCATAAGTTTGTAAGGACCACATTTTCGTTGATCAATAAAAAATAGGTTTTTATAAAATAATAAATTTATTTCATAATATCCCACATTTGTCGGAACCGTAAATTGTAAACACAATCCAGTTTAATATTATTTGTATAGACGATTACATGCAGCACTTAACTATATTTATACTGTACTTGTAGTTAAATAATAATCACGATAATATTGAGAATGTTTACATGAAAAATCACAAAAGTGTAAATGCAATATTTACAATCATAAAATCAATTAGATATACCAGCTATCATCTACGGCAGCATAATATTTTCGTTTATACAAATTAGGAAACACTGTTTCATATTATTTTACATTTAATTGAAACAAAACATCACTTATTAAAAAAATCTAGAATGTAAAACACAAATATAACTATCGGTTTATTTATATTTACAGTTAAGTTAAAATTATAAATTTCGTGACATTAATATGATTAAACGAGACTCTCAATAATAAAAAGATTTAGATATTTTACGATTCCGTTAAAATATATTTAACTAATATTTGGCGTCTATTCAAATCAAAAACAATTGAAGCACTTATCAAATATGACTATCGCGATTATTTGGAACTGAACAAAATTTGAGATCCATATGAACGTTCCGCTATAGAAAAATGCTTAATGACAAAATATTTATCGAAATGATTGAAATAAATTAAACTAACTAAACATAATTATGCTACTTAAAATTGATAAAACAAAATAAGAGATCAAATGGAATTAAAAATAAAACTTAACAGCACTAAAGTGATGAATTATAAAATTCGTATTATTTCAACTAATTTTAGCAGAGAATATGTATTTATATTGCAATAAATAACTACGCGTTAAATATTACAATAGATAGAGCGAATCAGTGATATAAATAGTAATGGCTTAGTGACCTAGTAAAATTATTTTGTACGAAGTGTAAACAATTGAGAACAAATATTGTATAACAGAATCCATATAAATAAATGCACAAAAATTTGTAGAAAATTATAATTCTATAAAAACAATCGGTACAGGAGGCGTTTTGTCGAACTTCACTCAAATCCAGAAAAGTAAAGCAAAATTCATAGAAAAGCGGATAAATGTGTTAGAATTGCAAAACCAATTTAAAATTAAAGTATCTTTTAAAATGATATTTTTTTGTTCAATTTAACGAATAATTTAATTTTAAATTGGGTAAAACCACCATTAACAATTTAAGTGCAGTTTGACACAACATCTCACGAAATGAATTACAATGACGGAATGGACTTAAAAATACGTAACAACAGTCCAGATCTGCTTTGCAGTATCACCGTTAACAATACTTATCTAGAACAATCTTCATTTTATCTGATGGTATTGAAGAGAGACGAGGCGAGGGACACTTTTATTATCGCGACAACCATCACCAAATTCACGATGTAGGTCGAATTGCATCTTAACTGGTAAGGTGGTATGTTAGGCTCACGAGGGCACTCACCTCGCCGATTTTCCTGGACTTCTTGGCCAGGTTGCCGTGATACCAAGATGTGGCATAGAACCTCGTACAACTCGGCTAGGAGCCGGTTCAATCGTGAAAAGTTCTCCTCGGTCGCCTCTCTCTCGCTCGGTAAGTTGAACGCTATAGCCATCTTTGTCCCTCAAAGCGCCTTTTTCTACGGAAGAAGCGTGGACAGATCGCGGTTTGTTTTGTATGCATAAATGCTGTGTGCGTGTTTGGGTTTCCTCGCCCTTCACTCTTTCGTTTTCTTTATCAACTTCGACTCAAACTTTTACTAAGTTTTGTTTTTTTCTTTTGAGTGTTAAAAGTTCACATTTGTCGACTTGTTTCAATTTTTTTTACTTATTCCTGGTAAGCACTTGTAAAAATTCGGCGATCAAAAATTCTCGCTTCCGAAAAAATCTCAAAAGCCTATTTCTAAGTTTAGCTTCAACAGAGTTCACTTTGACACTTAAAAATGGCACACTGAGTCTAAGGACTTAGAATTTCGTCACAGTTCAATTTGGCGCTAACGAGATCACTAAATCGAAGACTTCAAAAGTTCACAAGTTCACAGAAAAGTTCGGTCGAAAACTCCGCCGTGATCATTGTCCGTGATTCACTCGCAATTCACCGATAACCGGCGGCGGTCGATGACACAATCGCGCTAACTAACGCACTATGCATCGCTCAGGCTTTTAGATGTAAACAAACTGACACTTCGCACTGCGCTCGACAAAAGAGGTCGGCTGACGACTATTGTACGTGCGGCCGGCGCGGAAGCGGATCGTGTAATAAGGGATAATACTTCGTGCACATCATTGCCTCGCTCGACGCGTCCGTCCATGTGTTGGTGCGGTGCATAAAGTGAACACACGCTCACACAAGCGTACCCTATTTGATTATAAATAGTTGAACGCACGGTAGCACGTTCCCTTCGCACTCTACCACTACAATCACCGGTGACACCGTATGTCATATCTCGTTCCCTCTCGCAGATTAGTGAATCTATTGTCTCGCTTGGAACTGGTTACATCACTGTGACAGCAGCGATTGATAGAGTTGCGCCTTCTCGGTCTGTTGTGGGGTTGAGATCCCTTTGTGAAAGGGACGCAAATATTGGTGGTAGTTTTGAGTTTAGTGCCAAGAAAGCGCGGCAAAGTGAACTGGCCAATGGGGTGGCTTATTGGGTATGGGGTGAGGTGACGTAAGAATGGAGGGCTCGCGTCCACGGGGTTGTTAAACGGAGTGCGTTCACTCGGTTACGAGCTTGCCACTGTAGCCCTACTATACGTTTCGCGAGCGACACCCGCGATGTTTTAACTGCTCTTTGTTCAGACACATTTTAAAGCTGGTTTAATGCGAGTTTAGGATCGAGCGTTCGATGCCGTGACAGGAAAGCCCGTGTGTGTTTTATTCGTAGTAATTTGGTAATGGTTTAGTACTTTTGTGTGTATAAAACGGTTTTATCGCTGCGGTTTTGCTATGAACTGGGCTTGTGCAACCTAAGGTGTTTTTGGGTTTATTAGCGCTTAGGGCAAAGTGGAAACCTTTGTTTAAACTGGCTCAATATGGGCAATAAAATTGATAACTAGCGCTCAGTCGTGAAATTATCTTACAAAACGTGCGCATTACGAAATTTTTTGTTTGGATGGTATTTTTTCTTGACTTTCATGTAGTGAATAATAAGTGTAAAACGAGCTTTAGCTTTTGTAATTGTTATGTAGGTTTAATTGCAAGTAAACCGAAAAAATCTTCTCATGAAATTTAAATTTATCGATGACAACCTAAATATTCGAAGCAGAATAGATAATTATGAAGATAGTGTAATCATAACAACAAACTAAAAATACATAATTCCAGCAAATTTTACTTATGTCTATGTCTGAACAAAGTATATGTGGAATATGGATGAACCTTATTTTCCAGGATTTAATGTTTTTCAGGTGATGAGAACGCTACAATGATGATAATTTAAGTACTAGTAAAAGCACACACTTTTACTTTATAAACTTATAAAAATCAATACAAAGATTTTTCATTAGAAAAAAAGAGAGGGCACGTACTTATCACATTTTTTTGCAAAATATAGATGTCAAAATATTTATAAAGACATAAGAAAAAAATTGCATACCTATTTAACAATTACACAATTCTTACAAACGGAAACTTGAATACACAAAACGGCATAATATTTAAAATATCAGTTTACTACAGCACAATAATGAATTAATGAGACTGTATGGGTTATATTGATACTGAAATGTATACAAGTTCAAACATGCTTTGTGATCGCATGAGTTAACAGAAATGAAAGTAGGTTATGGAATGGTTGACCATGTTTTGTGGGTTAAAAGAGGATTATTCCTGAGCAAAAATAATTAAATAAAATGAAAACTCTGATCGTAGATATACAGCATTAATAGTAGAATTTGAAATTAATACCTTTAATACTTACTTTTACTTGAAATATTTTGACTTTCCATTTATACAACTAAATGCGGAATGCTAATTATTTTAATAAGTGAAGAATATTTATGTAGGAGATAAAATGTTAAGATTATTGTATTAAATTGTAACTGTATGTTTTGTAATATTATCAAATGCATAGGTATGATTTTTTTAAACAAACTTATCAATATGTTGACTACATTTTACAAAAAATGTAATGCACTTAATTAGGTATCGGACTATTATGCATTTTATTAGGATTATCCATCAGGATTTAGAATATTTGGCCAAACCACATAAACGATGAGTAAGTCGCGTGCTTTAAAAAGTATTTATGGTCAATAACCAGGTGATGGAAATTGTACAGGTTTTTGTACACACAGGTAAGATTGGACAATAGGCCATTTTGAATGTAAAGGGTCTTTCTAAATACCTTGTTCGCAATTTGTAAAGAGTCAACCAGATAAACATGAATTTAATATATTGGATGCAAATGACAATGTATAAGTATTTCACAATTTTGAATGATGATATAATAGGTGTTGTATAATGTTGTTGACGTAGCAAGATTATTTTTATTTTTATTTGATGGAGTAGCAAACGAGCATGCAGTCCACCCGATGGTAAGTGACAACTGCCGCCCATGGACATTTGTAATCCACCCCAGATAAGACTAGAATCCTACCACAGATGCGTTGCTACCCCTGAGGACTAAATTGGAATGCCTCGAATAAGTAAGTCTCCCTTCAAACCAGAAGACAATAGCGCTTAACACTGCTGTTATTAAGCAGAACTAAGTGTGACGGTGGTGCCGCCAGAGTCGAACCACAAAGAGTACTACCACGTTGAAACATTAAGCAATTCCTGCAAATGATATATGAGTATTTTATGTTGTATCTGGAAGGAAGCATTATGAACATTAATTGCCACATACCTACATACTTGTTTGTAAGCAAATTGTCAATAGAAAAAACGATACGATATAAAACTAGAAAGCGACCATTTATTCGACCTGACAATAAGTATACACTACCAGTCAAAGACTGCCGGATCCGGTCAATACTAGTAAAATCTTTAAAAAAAGTCTGTGTTATTTGTAAGTAAGATGGAGTTCTCTAAAGTAATCTACAGTTACTACCTCTGAGGGCCAGGTAAAACTCCTACTTTGAGCATCTGCGTCGGACCACAACCTTTAAAACAGAAAACCGAAGCACTTAGGATCTCAGCAGACATGTTTTATTTAGCACTGGTGATCGACATTAAAGACAATTTTTGGAAACTATATGCAGCCATAAAAAGCTACAACCTGCACTCAAACAAGTATGGGTTGCAGCTACTTCGAGATGCTCGGTGCAGCAACTGTACCCAAAAATACTGCCTTTATAAGAAATAAGGAAAATACTAGTAGATCGATCAAGTGTCAAATCGCGACACCATTAGAACTAGATTAGTAAATTCAATTTAAATTTGTTTGCCTAAATACACCCTTCATACTAAAATACGTTCCAAGTAATGGTAAATCTATTATTGAAGAATAAAATTTAGTGTTACATATAAAATAAAATGAAAGGGTTATAAAAATATTATAATTTCTACGTGACTCTCTTTGCTAAAAACTTAAACATCTCCAAAGTAGATAAATTAAATTTTAGTACCTTAACCTCTTCAATAGATGGCGTTACTTGGCGCAAAATTGTACAGGGGCGCGTTTAATTTTATGTTATCATACGTAAATTTACCAATGGGCAATGCTTCTATGCTTTTATTTATTAACTAATTTTTTCGTCATAACTTATTATCTACCATATTTACATATCCATATTTTTGTTAAATTTAACTTTGTGGTGTGTGTTAATATAAAATAAAACAATTAATTGAATGATTTACTTAAATGTTCACTGACGATAATTATATGATATTAGCTTCCTTCAAAAATTCATTAAAAACCTTTTACAGTTAACTTCACAAAATACTCAATTGGCAATTTAAAATATGCAAAAACAAGACAAAAATTACACAAGAAAAATATTATCAAAATGATATAAGGTTTTAAGGCATCAAAAAAGGCAATATAAGAAAAGAAAACAACTAAAAAACCACTGTCTCCTGTAAGCTGCATGTCCACGGTATCAAAAGGACCGGGTAAATCGTAATCCAGCGTAGCGGCTACCGGTCGATTTCACGGGCTTGATTTGCCTTTGTACAGTTTGTGTGGTGCAAGAGAGAGACTTACCGGTGGTAGACACCTCTCTCCAAATTAGGGAAGTAAAATACTGACTTGTAGTGAGTATCGCATTCAAGAGGAACAGTAGCGGTCCTAAAGTACTGGTCCTAAAGTCCTGGAATACCCTAAATTGTATTAGGGACAAAATGTCTACGTAATCAAAGATTAGTTGGCATAAAATAATATGTCAATACATATGAAAGTGGAACGAGAAATTTTAATAATAATATACAGAAATATGTAAATCATACCTTGAAATTGATGTTAGTTTGCTAATGATTCAAATTGTTAATATTGAAATTTAATACCAATCTTGAAATACAGGATATTTTAATACTTATAAACAATAAAAAATACGAGTAAGTTTTTTAGACCATAGTACATTGGACTTCGTAATTTAGACTTAACTTTAAGTGGTAAGCTGTTGGTTAACAAAACATTACTCTTTTCATATGTGAGCCTCGTTATGAGTAAAACACAATTTATTTTTATGAAACTTTAGCAAATATGCATGAAACTTTTTAAAGATACTACAGTTAATTATAGTGATGATGATGATAATAACAATAATTCGGAAGCGGAAGTCAGTATGCCGGTCTAAGATGCAGAGCTACTAGTTCAATGAGTCGTCTGTCTATGTGTTAAATTATAAGTTTATATTCCTGTTTTGTGTCTGATTGTTTGCGTACTCGTGTGTGCGTTTTTTGTCCATGATATAAATAATGTAGGAGTTTGTAGGGCTATACGTTTGGATATTGTCAAGCCTTTCTGCTAGATTTGTAGGACCGTAGTAAAAATTAATATTTTATTCATAATAAAGTTCTACGTTAATTTATCAACAAACGTATTAAAACGTAATTATGCAGATGATATTATACTCAACCGTAGTTAACAGGAATTGGGATTACTATGGAAATACGAGTAACATCAAATTACCTTTTAATTTATGGTTTAAATCACACTTTTCGATGTCAATGTTTGTGCGCGGTAATGAATTTACAGCTCTTCTCCATTACCATATAATATCCGTATCCAATTTCAACATTACATGCATTCGGATAAATGCAAATGTGACTTTAGATTCATCGAAATTAATATTATTCGCTGTTGAAGACCTAGAAGATAATTATCTGACGCAATCTCACGTGCTGAAAGGTAGATAAATATTGTAGGTCTAGTAACGGTGACTGTTAAAGTTAAACGTATTTTACTTAAAGTCGCAGAAACAAATAATATATACAAATGTAGACAAGCAACTGTTGTTTTGTAAATTAGTTAAAATGGTTGTGTCTTCTAAGATTACCGCATTGATAATGCTATTTATTAAGTAGTGTACCTTCGCTTAGTTTTCTCTAACAAGTAGCAATAAAACAGTCAATATACTAAAATATTACCTTACAAACCTTAACTTTTGCCAAATATCCATTAAATCACGATTTTCTTAGAAAGTTTTTTTGTAACTAAGGTGCTTAAATAAGCACTTTAATTTTACAAAAAATCTAAGAAAATAGTGAATAGATATGTAATCACTCTATATATTTGACCCTATCAATATATGTTCTTTGATATTGAATTGACACTTTTATCTGCTATTATGACTTCATTATTGTCATTTTGGTCTACTAATGTTAATTTTTTTATGATTTATGAGAACATAGGATGACCTTCATCTAAGTGCATTAAAACTTAATATGCTTGTTACTAATGCTACCTTCAAATTGTTCGATTGAATGGACAAGATTTTGTTTAGAATTGAAGTATTTTGTGAGTGTCTCTGAATCTACTTCATTGCGTCTCTACGTATGTTTTTAGAATAATAATTAAATAAAAACAAATGTATGACCACTTATTTAAAAATAGGTACGTTCAGGTATC